>JAJGRW010004354.1:0-37332 GCA_025461045.1 Carex parvula | reverse complement strand
AGACCTTTTTGTCACTTGCGTTACTAGCGAATATTATAGGTTAGAATGTTGTTACTGTGCATATGATTGAATAATAGGATTCATAAGGCCTATATATGTTTGATTTGATTGACTTGAATAGAAGGTAGAGTGTAGACTTATTGATTTTAAAATTCCTTGCTTTTGACGTGTGTTTTTTCTCTATATTAATTAGCTTAATATTAAAGTATTAACATAAATGTTATTATGACTATTTGTGGCGCGTCCTAGAAGAGATTACGTGAGGATCACAGATGAAAGGAATTAATTATTATTTTCATTTTTTTTTTTTTGCACCACGCGGCCGGGATTACAAAATGAGAAGAATTTCATCCAAAAAAAACGTGAGAAGAAATTTGAAGTGAGACACCCTTATATATATATATAGAGAGAGAATGGCTAATATAGAAACGTTTGTTCCTGGGCTCAGGAACAAACGATTTGATTCTCCGATTTTCAAAGTCCAAACAACAAATCTAAACCGTTAGATGTTCAATCTATATTAAAATCTACTTGGAGACCAAATTTTACATTTTTTGGAATTTTTTTACTATTTATTAAGCTGGTTTGAAAACCGCTGTTTTTCAATGCTGCAGAAATTTAATAAAACAGCGATTTTCAAACCAGCTTAATAAATAGTAAAAAAATTCCAAAAAATGTAAAATTTGGTCTCCAAGTAGATTTTAATATTATTGAACTAACGGTTTAGATTTGTTGTTTGGACTTTGAAAATCGGAGAACCAAATCGTTTGTTCCTGAGCCCAGGAACAAACGTTTGTATATTAGCCATTCTATATATATATATATATGAGGAGGATTAAAATGCACCTTCTTTTTGTGCTCCTAACGTGCACCCTCCCCTTATATTTTATTTTCAAAGTTCAAATAGTCGATTCGAACCTTCCAACGTATTCTTCATATTAAAATGTGTTTGGAGATCAAATTTTACATTTTTTGGAAATTGTTTACTATTTTTTCAGAATTTTGATTAAACTAAACAATAATAAAAATTCAGCAAAGTGATGATTTTCAAAAATTCTGAAAAAATAGTAAAAAATTTCCAAAAAATGTAAAATTTGGTCTCCAAGCACATTTTAATATGAAGAACACGTTGGAAGGTTCGAATCGACTATTTGAACTTTGAAATGAAGATATGAGGGGAGGGTGCACGTTAGGAGCACAAAAGGGAGGGTGCATTTTAACCCTCCTCTATATATATATATATATATATATATATATATATATATATATATATATAGGAGTTTGGCTAAATTGCTTCCGGAAGGCTTCGACCGAAGTACTTACGGATCAAATTTAACAGTTTGATGTTAGAAATGTCGAACTAAATAGCTCAATAAATTGGTTATATAATAAACATGTAGAATACCAATTTTTATAATTTTTGAAATTTTTTAATTATTTTTTATGATTTTTGAAAGATAGATTTTTTTACCTAAAAATAGAAGTATTTTTAAGCCATAAGAGACCATATTTCAAAAATCATAAAAAAAAAGTTAAAAAATTTCAAAAATAGTAAAAATCGGTATTCTATATATTTATTATATAACTAATTTATTGAGCTACTTAGATCGACGTTTCGAACAACAAATATCAAAATTTGACTTCGTAAGCACTTCAATCAAAGTGCTTCCGGAAGCAATTTAGCCAGACTATATATACACACACTTGTGTTTGGCCTATACATACGTTGTTAATTATTTTATTGTCGAAGTATGTGCTTTAATATGTCTTTCAGATGAGTATATTATTCTTTGTTGTATTTGAAGTTGGCGTTAAATATGCTCCATGTCTTTTTTGGGTGACTAATATATGGGCAAGGAGCTTATTCAACCTTTTTATCATGTTTTCCACATCAATATCAGCTTCATCATACTTTTATTTATTAAATATTAATAATTTTAAATTTAAAAATCAAATATCAAAATAAATTTGTTAGATTTGATGTATGTCATTTTCTCCATAGATGCGTATATCCATGAGATTTGTGAATTAAATTGGTTTTGTATTATTATGGTACGTAATTTAGTTATGCTTTTGTTACTTAATTAATTATCGGATTTAATCCTCATTCGTTAATATAAAAATAAATATTAATTTGGTTGATTAAAAGACCTCTTATTTTAAGTTGCCAAACGAGATACAAAATAGAATTATAGCATAGTAAGTTAAATCACCTCTTTAGACATATTATTTAATTTATATTCTATATACATTTACTTCATCTGTAGAACCCGCTTTCATAGAATCATAATTTTTTCTCAATTAATGTCATAACTTAAATATTTAAATTAGATGTAATACAAAAATAGTAAGATAGAATAAACAATTTAATTTTTCTTAAATTTAAACTACAACCAAATATGTCCACAAAGCTCCATCCAAATGGATTTACTAGATAAAAAATTGAACTGTTCCACTATACAAATGCGAAAAAATATATAAGCAAAGAGGTGCTAAGCACCTTCTATGAATTAAATTTTTTTATTTTTGTCTTTCGAAAATTTTAATTTTTACAAAAAATAACACTATTATTTTTTTCATAAAAAATAATTACATGACACTTACAGCCAATTAGGGGTGAGTAAATCGCTCACAACTCGTAACTCGCTCATAACTCGCTCGCTAAATGCTCATTAACAACTCGCTCATTAGCAACTCACTATAACTCGCTCATTAACAACTCGCTCATTAACTTAATGAGCCGAGCATGAGCATACCCCAACTCGCTCATAACTCGCTCATTAGCTCATTAAGAAATTAGTTACACAAATCCTACCACATCTAATCCCTAGAATAGTATATCCATTCATTTTGTTAGTATATTCATTCTGTTAGTATATCCATTCATTTTGTTACTATTTGTATATTTCTAAATTCTAAATTTTTATTATTGTTTGATAATGCAAATTTGTAGGTACGTGATAAGCCGTGAGAACGACAAGAAGATAGTTTGTTTGATTTTATTAATTTGCTTGTGGACAATTTTATGTTAAATTATGTATTGTTTAATTTGCTTATGGACAATTTTTTGTTAAAACTTGCTTATGGAAAATTTGTGAAATTCTATAAATGAAAATTAATTTTTGAATGATGTATTTTAAACAACTCGGTAACTCGCTCAGCAACTCGCTCATTAACAATATGCTCATTAACAACTCCCTCTAACTCGCTCATTAAGTTAATGAGCCGAGCATGAGCATACCCCAACTCGCTCATTAATCACCCCTACAGCCAATTACTATAATTTTAGTTTCTGATTCCACCTTGCCTCTATGTATTCCACTGTGGGATGCACGCTGTTATCCATCTAACCCCTTAATTTTAATTAATTAAAAAGCGGTGGCGGTTCATGAGATGCACGAATGGAAGTCAATAGAGGTCAAAGACATGATTGATGATTCCTCACCTCAGTGACGAAATACAACGGGTTGAGAGGGCAACAGTTGGAATACAGATAGCAGAGATATGCCTAGAATAGTACACGTTTCATAGCATTTATTTCCTGATATATATATATATATATATATAAATGATCAGTACCAGAAACGCACAAATTGTAGTTCATTTAATGCGCAGGGAGAGTAACGGATGAGTCTGTTATATATATAACGTGGGTTTAATTATCACTTCATTATAATAATAATTAAATTGTGAGACCGTACAAAATTTTTGTACCGTTCTCTTTGTTTATGAACTGCAAGGATCATTATTTCATGACTTATTTATTCAAATAACAGTGCAAAGATTCATTGGAGCAACATTAACTGATATACTACTGATAGTGGTCCGATAAGTCAGTCACCCGTGAATATGGCAGCCAAAATGGACTTATTAATTTGATCCATTATAAATTAATATGTGGAAGTGTGGCAGGGATTAAACGATTATAATAATTTATTATTGACAATTTTTTATTACTTGCTTCTGTTCTTAACTTTTTTTTTAATTAATAAAAATTGGACGTCAAGCCACCTAACTATTTAATACATTTGTTATTACAACAAAGAATTTTTTCCATCCAGATTTCGAACCCATGACCTCTCACATGGAGGCCATGTGCCTTTGCCACTAGACCAAATGCTATTTCTTGCTTCTGTTCTTAATTAATAAGCATTTTTCTATTTCCTCTTATATTTTAGAAGATACAAATAAATAATGGTTATTCTTCTCTCAATCAAAATTAAAATTACAGAAGATTAAGTTGCGTACTTCATCTTATCGTACACCTCATATTTTACATTTTATTTGATAACTTAAGTTTGACTATGACAGTGGACCTCATAGATAGAATAATTGTTAACTCACCTCTTACTACATCTTATTCTTCTTCTTTGTTACTCGTTGTTTGACAGCTTAATTAATAAGTGCGGATCTTGCTCATCCTATTTTACATTACATTTAACAGCTTAAGTCATGGCTTAAATTAATTCTGATGGTGTGAATGATAAATAAATTAATCCGTCTAGAGAGATGATTTAACTTGCTCTGTCATAACTTAAATCTTATAATTTTGTTTTACACCTATTTAATTGTTTAAGTGTGAAATAAAAAAGTTACTTTACCTCTTACTTCACAATCATATTACAATCAAATTACATGACCACTACCCATGTATATATATAACTGCTCTGAATCAGTGCATGCACTTTCTCTTCTTTTGTGAATGATAGATACTTGAACTGCTCTTCTATACTCATCTATTAATGCTTCGTACCTAACATTACCTTAAAGATACAATGTTACCAAACAAATTTTAATAAGGAAGTAATACAAAGCCATTATCTCCTGAAGAAAAGAACCATATAATGCAATAAATTAAATTGTACAGTCTACAAATTAATTTAATGTTCAATTGAGTACTTGAAGACAATTCCATGTAAGAGTCAACAAAATGAAGAAAAATATTAATTAGAGAAACACCAAAATCTGTTGAGGAGATGGATGCATGGCATTGTCTATTTTCGTATGGCGTTTACATCAATCCAAAAAAAGAGAAGTTCTTCCCAAAAGGATCATTAGCTCCACGGCACAGAATTGTTTCTGAGGAATCAACAATTTCAAATGACTGAGCAGCGCAAAATCACAAATTATATGCATAACATCATAGTCTTTCTTCTACAAAAAAAATCCATAGTCCTACTATTGTGTTATTGTTCTCTGTTAAAGAGAATATATAACAAAATTGATGTTTTACAAAATATAAATTAATTGGGATTTTGCACAAAATAATTAAATAGAAACATACGATGCACAACCATGATACTAGTTTTGTCAACTTATATTTATAATTCTCCAAAATTACTATCTTGGAGATTCTTTAGTTTTTTTATACATAGTTTCTGAAATACTAATTGGAATTTGCCTATCCATAGATATATATTTTATGTTTTCTTATCTGCTTAAAGGAAATAAATATTTTGATGTTTTTTTCCAAAGATATATATTATCTTGGAGGGGGGATTACATGACAATAAATTATTTCACAATTAAAAATAAACTTTAAATTTAAAATATAACCTATGGGCATGATCTATGTAACGCACAAATAGTATATACAAGAAATGATGAAACTTGGTGTATGTTTCATTGTATACTTGTATATCATTCAAAAGTATAAATAGTATTTATGGCGTCATAGCGGAACGGCTAAAAAAACGACGTTATTGTCATATTGCGCCGCTATAACGTCAATAGCGTCATAGCTTTTATGATCCGAAAATGCTATAGCGCCACTATAAAGCACTATTTAGAACCCTAATATAATAAACTTGAAGTTTCAATATATATTAAAAGTTAATGATCATGGATGCACTATATATCTAACAATGCTTAAATTGTATAAAATTTAATTATTGGGTTATTTATATGTCCAATAAAAAATATACAAATTTACTTATTGATTTTCAATATCATTTCAATTATTTTTTTTAACTTCATTAATTATCAAGATTCTCAAGACATCCAGTTGTAAGGTGAACCCTCCCTGTTATTGTTTGTCATAAGATAATAAAAATATAGTATATCATAAGATTGTTCAAAAATTGCATATTGTTGTATTTGGACTGCATTATTCGTAACTTTAAATAAAAAATAGGAGTTATGCGCTTACTTTCTTATTAAATAAAAAGCAGGTAGAAGCAAAGTCCAAAAGAAAAAACACAGAAGAAAGGAATGAGTAATAAAAAGCGCAATGATTTAAGCACGTATATGTAGAAGAAATAACAAATGTAAAGAAAAGAAGATGAAAGTATATATCTTTTGTCTAATCATTAAAGTATGGACTCTCTCATTTCATATATATATATATATATATTTCAAACTTGTTTGGCAAACTATTTTTTGTTAATTTAACGAAAGTTTCAAATATGCCTAGACCTACTTAATTAATTAAAAAAAAAAAAAAACATAATGCCTCTCCATTCTTAAAAGACTTCACTACACTATATTTTTTGCCTCATTTATTACTGTAAAATCTCAATCCTAACTAGCTTCGTTTTGTAGTTCTCCTTTGTTGTTTTCATTTAACAGTTATTTATATTTATTTTAAAATAATAACGTGGAACCTAATCTTGAGTAAAATTCCTTCCTAGGCAGGCCCTATTATAATTATAATTCTATTATGGAGGCAAATAGTGATAATATAATTTGCAGTAAAGTTGATCTTATGTATTCATTAGCCCAATTTTACAAAAGAAGTTTTCATTTGGGAAAGTTAAATACAGTACTAATGAAGGAGACGCCATCACGTGTCATTGAGGTAGCGCTAGCTCATGCAAATATATTCCACGTGGCAGTGTAAGATGCACGATTGGTAACTTAAAACCCCGGCCATATATATATATAACAGTGCTTTTGGTGTAGCCTCCATTTGGTACACCTAAAATTTTGATCTCAAGTGATTAAGATTAGTAACTTCAAAGAAACTGTAAAACCGGGTAAGAACACATTCGGTGGATCCAATCCCCTCACCGCATAACGACACAGTTTGCCTGCGTGAAGGCTCCCTCCCTGTGTAGTGTGTACCGCCTCTCTCTCTCTCTCTCTCTCTCTCTCTCTCTCTAACACACACACAGTGGAATATAAAAAACTTTTGGTGGTATATTTTAATATATAGCTGGTGAAGAGAAATATAAGAAGAAAATTTAAAAAAAAAAAGGCAGAGAGAGAGAGGAAAGCAAAGTATGACAGGGAAATAAGAGAAATCAAACAAGAGCGACACACAGCCATATTCATCCCCTTATACCTCCTTCCAAATTCAGAAAAAGGGTTTGTTTTGGAAAAGAGAAATAGAGAAGAAACAAAGAAGCTGTCTTTGAATTGGTTTGTGCCTTTTCTTAAATCCAACCCTAGCTACTCCACGGACACACACACACACACGCACACAACACAAGCACACTGTCTATCTTTCCCTTTTGTTTTCTTCCTTCTCACTTTTACTAGGTTTGAGTGCAACTGTTCGTTTGGATTTCATGCCCTTTTTGGAGGTATTTCAGAGTTTAGATCAATATTTGGAGCCTCTCTTTTTTCTCTTTATATGGTTCTTTTCTTGTCCTTAAGGTTTTACAAGTAGTTAGAGAGAGAAAGAGAGAGGAAAGGAAAGTCCGGGCAGATAGATACACAGAGAGATAGAAAACAAAAGGAAAGAAATCATGGTTGCATGTTGTTTAGTGAGACTTTTCTTAATTTTTTATGACACTTTTTTGTTGTTCTTTACATCTCTTCGAAATTGGTTTTTTATTTTGACTGATGAGTAACCTATCGCAATTTCCAGGAAACCAAAACAAATTAGAAATGGATTCTTCTTCTCCAGCTTCTTTCTTTGGAATAAGAAATGAAGAGAGTAGTCAAATTCAAAACCAGATTTCTCAGCAGCAACAGTCGCAGCACCAGCAGCCACCACAGAATTCAGCGCCTTCTTCATCAAACACCGCTCAACCACCGGTCAAAAAGAAGAGAAATTTACCAGGCAATCCAAGCAAGTGATTATTTATGCTTTAATTCATGCATGCAACATAATTTGAAATCGATTTCCTTGTTTCCCGTTCCTTTTCTACTTCGTTTCTTTCTGTAATCTATATGTGTTCAAAACACAATTTCTTTTCTAATTCTACAACCAAGTGGGGTAGTCTGTGTTGCCCCAAATATTTAATTTCCTCGTCCGTTTCTGTTATGCTTGCGATATAGTCAAATATTTAAATTCTATTCTATTATTGTCTGCAATATAGTTTTTTAAGAGGAAGATTCTTTTTCTTATCTCTTCGTCGAAATTATGTGTAATTTCAAGGTTCCTAATATCAACCGCCTTTTGTTCAAGTTCTAAATCATTTCTCAGTTTTAATTTCATCATGTTTTCTTTGGATTTTTTAATCCTTATTCATTGTAGCACCTTCTCCGTTTTTGTTCTATTACAGCTGCTCAAAGATTCTATTTTCATCTTGACTCCACAAAGAAGACAAACCTCATCCTTTCAATCATGTGCGCATGTAATCATTCCAAATTCTGCCCAATATTAATTACCATAATGCCTACAATGTTTCTCATCATAAACAACCAAACCAATTGATCTCATAACATGTCATTAAGCAGAAAAATAAAGAAAAATTCCAAAATCTAACCAAAAAATATATTTGATATTTCTCTCCCAACAGATCCTGATGCCGAGGTTATTGCACTCTCGCCACGGACGCTCATGGCAACAAACCGCTTCGTTTGTGAGGTATGCAACAAGGGTTTTCAGCGCGAACAAAATTTGCAACTGCATCGCCGAGGCCATAACTTGCCTTGGAAGCTGAAGCAGAAGAACCCCAAGGAAGCGGCTAGGCGCAAGGTGTACCTTTGTCCCGAACCGAGTTGCGTGCACCATGACCCGTCACGTGCACTTGGCGACTTGACAGGAATTAAGAAACACTTCTGTAGAAAGCATGGTGAGAAGAAATGGAAGTGCGAGAAGTGCTCTAAGCGATACGCTGTACAGTCAGACTGGAAGGCTCACTCAAAGATATGCGGTACCCGTGAATATCGTTGCGACTGCGGAACCCTCTTCTCAAGGTAATTAATTGTTTAGAACATAACTTGTACAAGAAGAATTAAATTTGACATTTGACATAGGCAGCAATAGTTTTTATCAATTTGATTTTTATGACAATTTTTGGACTATCATATATTTCTCGTTACTATACATTATTTTTTTGTATTTCCAAGCATAATTCATCAAATTTGAACTTGTAAAGACTTGTAGGAAGGACAAACTTTTTTATTCAAGGCCTTTCAGTTGCAGGTTTTATTATACTTTTTAGAGATTTATTTCATCCATTTTTGGGTCTGTCTAGTCATGATGGGTAGGCTGAGGTTTGTTTCTATTCATTTATTTCATGCATATATCTATCATTGGAGCATCATTTCAAACATATCATCATAGATTTCCGTATAGTTTAGGTCGTCCCTTGGTTTTTGTGATTCTTTATTGAACTTTTTAGCCACTCTTTTTTGTAGCATTTTTGCTTTCCCTTGCTACCATCATTTGCCTTTTCTTCGATCTCTTTTTCAATTTGGTAAGGGAGGGTTTTATTTTTATCTTGCTGGTATACATTTCAAATTAGAATATATCTTTAGTACTTTTATGAGCACATCCATAAAAAAATTTAACACAAAACACAAAGCACACAGTACACAGTAGGGAAACGGCTGCAGGGGACTGCTCTCATGTGACACCTTCCAAGTCCAGAGAGAGAAAGCTATGAACCATGATCAGAGAGGGTTTCAGCTTTCAACTTACAAACTGAGTTCCAGAGGCAAAAGAGACCTTTCTCCTCGCAACCCCCACCACTTATCTTTCTCTCTTTTCATTTTTACATGGTCTATTGGTCGCATTGCCATGTAACATGTAATAGGCTTGGCAATGTTGTTCTCTTGTGGGTTGGACACACTCTCTCTTTGTCAGGTTTGGCCCAGACTTTTTCACGAGACACACACACCAACGCACATTCACACACAAACAACACATTCAAAGTTCAAACTAGGAAATAAGTTAGGCTTCATTTAATGAGAGTATTTCAGGGAATTTATGTTTAAGTGGTAACTGCCGTGTTTTTAATGTGAGAGTGGTACCAGTGTGCAATAATACCACTACCACTAGTACACTGGTTTTTTGGGAAGACTTTCATGAGTTTGGTTAAATATTCTTTCATGGGAAGTATGGAAACATTCATAGGATTTGAAACTTATTGATATTTGGATGTGCATTTATTGTACCTTTCATGTTTTCAGCAGTAATTCTCTCTTTGCATTTATTCAAGTCGAAGACTAGAAATAGGATTTTCCATATACTCTAGTAATTAACCAACAATCTTTTCTGGTCCTATTTTCTCTCTCTTACTCTTTCTCTTCTTCTTCTTCTTTTTTTTTTTTGAAAACATGTCAGACCTTGCCAAGTGAATTCTCTCTCTCAAACAGCTTTTCCTTTTTTGGGAAACGAGATGGCAGATATATAATAGGACGATCTCGAATAGAGAGGTGTTTAATTAATGTTTAACTTGTTTATTTTAGTTAGATTAAATTTGAAAATGAAAACCTAACAAAAATAGTCCATTGAACTTCCTGCTGATTCTTAATTTTTATCTTGTTTCATTTGAATCATTTCAATATATCTAGCTCCAAATAGTCTCCTCATTTTATTTTCGATCACACTCTGAATCAAAATTAAGATTTCTGTTTTTTTTTTTTCATTGACTACTTCCTCAAACACATAATCTGTTGTTTTTTATTAGTTCAATTGTGAATTACAGTTTTTTCTTTCAATTTTCAATATTATGATACAGGATAAACACAATAATAACTTGTCAATTAATGCAGGCGTGACAGCTTCATCACACACCGAGCCTTTTGCGATGCATTAGCGCAAGAGAGTGCGCGCCTTCCATCGAGTTTATCCAGCCTTGGAAGCCACTTATATGGCAATAATAGTAGCATGGCCTTAGGCCTCTCTCAAGTCAACTCGCAGATCGCCGCAATGCAAGACCAAACTCACCCTTCGACCGACCTCCTCCGCCTCGGTGGGTCCCGTTTTGACCATCTCCTCCCACACTCAAATCCTTCTGCATTTCGTCCTCCGCCTCCTTCCGCTCCGTTCTTCCTAGGAAATAGTTCAAACCAACACTTCAATGAAGAGTCACAAACAGATAGTTCTTTTCTACAATCCAAACCATTTCATGGCCTGATGCAACTGCCTGATCTCCAGGGTGGTAACAATACCGCTGCCGCAGCCGCCTCTTCTACTCAGGCCGCTAGTACTCTATTCAACCTTGGATTTTACTCCAACAGTGCCAACAATGCATCTACCATGCATAACAATAACCAAGAAGGCAACCCTGGTGGTCACATGCTAATGCCTGAGCAGTTCAACAGCACAGCTGGAAATTCAGATCAAACAAATCTCTTCAGTGGAAACATAATGGGTGATCACATGGTTGGTTCCGTGCCGTCTCTATATAGCAATGCATCGGTTCACAATGAATCCGTGCTTCCTCAGATGTCGGCTACTGCTTTACTCCAGAAGGCGGCTCAGATGGGTGCAAACACTAGTAATGGATCGTCTATCCTCAAAGGTTTTGGTAACCCCTCGTCAAACAATGCAAAGAGCACAAATTTCAAAGATAACATGAGGTCTCAAATGGAGAATGAATCACACATCCAAAACTTGATGAACTCTCTTGCCGGTGCCAATGCTGGTTTCTTTAGTTGCACTACTGGAGATTACACTGAACAAGAGGCAACAGCATCGGCCACAGTGGCTGCGGGTTTCACAGGGTTCAACCCAGGCATGCCCAACATGGAAGACATGAAATTTGGTAATAATGGCATTAATGTAGGCGGTCTCAGGGAGTCCGATCGGTTGACACGAGATTTTTTAGGGGTAGGAGGGATGGTGCGTGGGCTTGGAAGTGGCAATATGTCTCAGTCTCAGAGAGAACAACAGCATGCAAATGAGATGACCTCCTTGGATTCTGAGATGAAATCAGGATCGTCGACTAGTCGTTCTTTCGCTGGAGGAAGAATGCAATGAGGACCCAATAGTTGAACTAGCTAGGGTTTAGATGCATGCATCAGGGATTAAGAGAGAATTAAAAGTGGTTGCTTTAATCTGGCTAGGTATGTAGATCAGAGAGAGGTATGTTAGTCTTAAATGTTTCTCTTTTTTGTTGCTATTAACCAGTTAAGAATAGTTTGTTGTCAAAAAAAAGACAATAACTCGTGGGTTTTGAGTAGAGACCATATTATCTCCCGTGATCAGCTATTTTGCTTTGTTTTATCTTATTTTACAAGTAGAGTTGATGATGTTATATAAGGTTGGTGGATATAGCTTGTGTTCTGTTGCATGCGATCCATGTAACACACACACACACACACACACATATATACTAATATCCATCACCTTGTATATACTATATATACATCCGGTCATATATATATATACTCTAAGCCTCTAAGGTCAACCAAATATATATACTAACAGCTAGGGAGACTACGACTAGATCCATATATTAAAGCGCCGAATCCCTAGAATTTATAAAGTTTCCTACGTTTCCTTGTAATATTATTAATTTATATCTGACATCATTCTGTAGGTCCTATTTGATTTTTGTCTATTGTGAAGAATAAGTGCCAATTCAAACGCGCTTAATTAGTTCGTGTCCCAGTGCAGCTGTTTGCATAGGAGATATTTATTTAGATAATTGTATACAATTCGTTTCTAAACAATTAATGGTCATATAGACATATACACAGTCCAAAATCAATATATACTAAGTCTGTGTACTTAAAAATCAATAAAGAATTCGTTATCCATATATATCCCCGTTGTGACCCTCGATCTATATATCTTCTTATCGTTTTCCATATTTATTTAGCTGGGGAATATGTAGTTATATTTAATTAATAGTATTTTATAACTACATAAAGTCTTAATTATCAGGTGGGCATGCCATCATTTTTCAATACAAGTATAATTGAAGGTGCAATAAGTGATTCTATAACAGATGTAATGATGAATTTCATTTTATTTCACGTAAACTATGGAATATATACTATATATGCATGATCTTGCAAGCATAGGATTCATACATATTAATTTGTTCAATTACGGGTTAACTTACGTTCATAATTTATCCAAGTGCCTCAACACCTAAAATCTATTATACTTAATATATAGTTCATTCACCTTCATTTATTTCCTATATATAGTTCAAGTGATAATTGTATACAATTCGTTTCTAAACAATTAATGGTCTGTATATAGTTCGTTCACCTTCATTTATTCCACTTAATCATGTCTTTATAAATCAAGTGATGACAGATATTTAGAAATAATATATTGAAAATATATTGGTTTGCTTCTTAGAGTACAGTTGTTAAATGATTAGGTTATTTTGCCCTTTTACTTGTGATTCATTATGCTTCTTTAATATTTCTCATGTCTTTGTATCTGAGCATAAATTAAAAAAGCGCCCTATTTCAGGTACAAATCACATATATATATACACTTATGATTTCCTTCCGAAACTCAGGATTCTTGACGATATTTTGGAACTATTCTTTAACAAATGGTCTCTCGTAATAATTAAATATTCAATGGTAAACATTTCAAGCTAGATGCATGATAGATATACAGTTACATTGCCTCTTCCCTTCTTTCTGGATTTCTAATAATGGATTCAAGTAAATCCTCGCTATAGTACCTTACAGTGCAAGATAATTTGACAGAATTATTATTGTTGAACTGCTAAAGAATTTACAATTACAAATCTGTGCAATTGCTATAAGATTGCATAGAGAGTGTGTGTCATACATATATAGGTATATATATGTGGACATTTATATATACTTCTGAGGTACACATCAGTGTGCTTTAACTAACAAATTGTACACATTTGCCTAGCCTTTTTGTTTGTATTCTTTTCTACCTCACTTTCACTGACCTAACAACAGTATAGTAGATTAGTAAAAATTATCTTGCTGTCTTGTCCAGAAAAGATAATATATTAGAAACAATATGCACCGACCTCTTTGATAGCACAGCATATATGCACCATGCATTGCTTCTGTTACATATATACAACATAATTAAAAAATAGTTTCCTTTTTATTTTATAGCACACAACCCTTACATCGTTTTGCAAAGTTTTACACGTAACTATATATAAAGCTTTGACGGGCGTTGTTTGTTTTTAATATATATATGACCCTATTTTTTTTTTTTTTGCTTTTATTTTAATGTTATGATCGTACGCAATACAGTATCCCCACAGTACCGACCTGAAAGATCCAATAATGGTGTTTCCTATCAATTATTTATTTTCTAAAAACTTCAATTTTGCTTTGAGCAACTGTAGGGTTTCTTTGAAGGAAAATGGACTTGAATGTGATTAATATATGGTCCCAAATATAGTAGATAAAATGACAGATATATCATGGTCAATGTACTTTTATCCCGGATAAAGATATTGACAATGTTGTTTTGACTTCGTGCAACTCTTGAGTCTTGAGTCATATTCTTTTTCATTTTGACTCTATTTCTCGTGCGTTTGAAACCAAAACAGCATTGTCAATATCTCTATCCTTTGTTCAGATATTAATTGTCTTACTTTTGGAAACAAATAATAAATTAGTGAATGACAGCAACTAAGATCACCATGCACAATTATGCTCTGCTACCTGTTATTAGTGTGGAAATAAATCTGTTGTTATTCCTTTGTAAACAGGAATCTGGTATTCCGATCCCAACCGTTGATCTTTGTTAAGATTCGTGCACGAAAAACCTACTTCGTCGAGATTCGCAAATGGAAAAGTTTAAATAGTTGGGATCGGAATAACAGCAGATTTATTTCCTATTAGTGTAGCTCACGTACTGTGGCAATATATATATCTGTATATATATAATAAGCTCCTATTATCAATTTTTATATTATTTCATTTTATATAATCAACAATTAATTACGCACTCATAATGAATATGGTAAATGTATAATATCATAATATAGTTGATTATTTTGTGACAGATAATGGCACTTAAATTTTTAATTTCTTTTTTTTCTTCTCCACAAGTTCCATCTTTCCTTCCTTATATAAGCTCTCAAAAACGAATATGAATGTGTATGGCCAACATAACGCATTTCTTCAAATAATTCATCATACTAGTCTCTGATTGAATTTAGTTAAGGTACAGATCCAATGAAGTCAAATCGATCTGAAATGTAGCTAGTAGGACTCCTATTGTACTCTTAAGATTTTTTTGTTCCATAATAAGATTTATTTTGTTCCTTAAAACAAATGATGATTCCACAGATAGCCAAGCAGACTTATATTCTTCTTGTACTTGAAGAATATATGTAATAGAGAAAGCACATGAGATATGCAGAGCATGAAAACTTAGCTTTAAACCCTTGTAATCATCAAAAAGTATTGGAGTCTCTGGCAGGGGCTGAGTCAAAAATCATGAATTAGAGAGGGCCCAATAATGAACTTGTAATTATAAAAATGCCTTTCTTTTAAACCATATATAGGGGGAATATATATATATATATATATAGCCCCCTTTTGGCCCTTCCTCCGCCTCAGATCTCTCGCATATTTAATTAATTAAGAAATAATTAAAGAAGTCACAACTACCTCAAATTTAACCTTCTGATCATTAGCGCATTATTATTGAGTTCTAAATGAGAAGTGTGATGGCTTATATTGGATTGGGTAAAGATATTAACAATCTTGGTTTGACTTTATGCAGCACACAAGTAATATTAGAGTCAAAATGAAAATAAACATATGATTGATGCACTGCATGAAGCCAAATCAACATTGTTATTATTTTAATCCTAAATTTATAAAAAAAAACTTTTAAGCATAAGAAACTTCTAAAATATAATTATAAACTCTAGAACACGTATTACAAAACTTTTAAGCGTAAAAAACTTTCGTAAGGGTTCTACACAAAGATCAATTTCTAATTGCGCAATTTATCGTAATAGAAAATATATGAATTAATTCAAACAACCTTATTATCAAAATAGCTGATAAATTAAAAGCAATCACTTCGCTTCAATATATGAACCTTGTACAAAATGTTAAAAAAACATAATGATATACAAATGATAAGCATGGTTTAATTTCATCTAATATTTTTCATGGTATGATGCACAAAAGGGGGTCATCACTATTCATCCCGTGGCAAAATCTTGTATATCTAACATTCTTTTATTTTGCAACTATATTGCACGTGTTTTGTTTTTAGCTTTGTCCGTAGTCCGTACAGCTTGGTTCTTATAATTACAAACTACATTATGGTCCTTAAAGTGTCACATAATTCATCCATTTGATTTCTAATTAAAGTTCAAAATCATTCCATTTAATCTTAGCTTAAATATTACAGTTCGTATCAAAAAAATTCCTTCCAATTTCTTCATAATTAGAAAAACCAAACTAATTTTGAATGATTGAAGGTTCACGAGAGAATATATAAAGATGAGAAAAAATATATTTGAAATTCTTTTGTTCATGTGATTTTTGTTTGATTTTGATCAACATGTCAAATGGGGACAAATGATATCGATTGCAGCACCGAAGGACCAAGCTCTGAATTTACAAAGTTGAGGAACCAAAATGATAATTGCTTGACAATTGTGGGCCATTGTGAAATCCTCTGATAATTAAAATTAACAAAAAAAAAATCAGAATCGACAAGAAATGGGAGCCATCTATTCTCTCTCGTGATAGATAATTATTTGAGTAAAAGGAATCCAATGCTCCCTGCTCTTCACAAGCAGACTTTTTTACTTATAGAAATTATTTATAAATAATATAAGAAAATAGATAGATTTCAAGGAGATTTCAATTCCGTAGGAAAAAAAGAATCATTGATTAGACAATTTTAAAGGAAAGTTATTACACGCCACACAACTACACAGCAAAAAAAATCAACTCCCGAACCCTTTAATTGTATGCAAACATGTGAACTATTGTCACAAAATATTTGAGTAGCTAATGAAACCAAATCAATGATTCAGTTTTTTTAAAAATAATTAATTTGGTTTTTTCTATAAGATCAAAATTTCCTAACACTCCATCCAATTCTCTATTTAAAAATAATTTCCATAAATAAAAAATTATGCTTCACAAGTAGTGTACAAAATAATATGATAGTAACAAACAACTAAAGATCATTGATATTTCAGATTTGATCAGACAAGTTAGGTGCTACAAATGATTATTAGAAATATTTAGATGCAACTATATGGTGACATTTACAGTAAAATTAATTATATGACCAATAGTAGTATTGTAGTAGTAGAAGTAATAAAGTTTTAAATTTTTTATTATAATTTTTTATTTTAAAAAAAATTGGCCCAAAAATTTGTGATGCAATTTGGGCCAAGCGTTGCAACCTTCTCATTTTTGTTTTGGGTCCAGAGATTATACATTATTTCCCCTATCTATATACTAATATATAAAGTTAGAGCATGTAATATTAAGTCATTGCTAAAATTTGATTATTATTTAATAGCATTGAATTATGAAATATAGATTCATCTATTCTCTCATGTTATTTTAGAGGCTTCAACTATTTGCCCACCACTAATACTGTACAAATGTCCCTAGTTATCATACAATTTCAGACTTTAGAGAAGATTCATCCAGCTGCACTTCAAGTTTCTTTTTGACTAAATTATTGCAACACACACACACACAGTAGACAGAAACCCAAGATCCCATCGCCTGCTATTATTCCAAATTGCAGAGATACCACCCGTGCAATATTTACTGGAGCGCGCATCAACACTATATATTTTGGTGGTAGCAAATTTTCATTACTCAATTTCAGAAAATCCAATCAAAATTAATTGTCTATATTGCATTATATGGTATTGACATTTATTTGCATAATGGAATATCTCAACAGGGGCTGATTTAAATATAGAGTGGTCAACAATCATTTTCAAAAATCATTTCAATAAAAAATAAAATATATCTCACACAAGATATAAAACCCTTCACTATTTGATTTTACAAAAAAAAAATACAACTTGTAACTAACATCAGTGAAGTATCATGTTCATCAACACAACAAATAACTAACATCAGTAAAGTTCCAGAGACTATCTGTGCAACATTTCAGTTAAGTTCAATTTGAACCATTCAATTTAATATAGATTACTAGATTTTCATGTGCTCCGGTGAGGTGCATCTTTACAAACAGTTTCTTTTTAAAAAGAAAAAAAAGTTCTTGGGCAGTATTTATTGCATACAACTGAAGAAAAAGTGAAAAACTGAACTCATGATTATGTTAATAGCTATCCGAATTTCTAAGCTTAAGTTTCTCTCGCTCCAATTCTTAAGGACTATTTCTTTTTTATTAAGCCTCCTTAGTACTTTTTTCTTAATCCGATTCTAACCAATAAGTGCTCCTTAGCCACACCTAAAATTTAATCTCCCATGTAGCGCCCAATACCTTTGAGGAGTTAATCCGATTTTTGCTTAGTTGCTTTTCGGATCCATTTTGTTCTTTCGAATAAAAGAAAACGAAGAGGGCATACAAGCAACCATTTGAATAAAGAAAATTATTTGAGCTAAAGAGTCATAATAAATTTTACATGAACATCCTTCAAATTTTCATATTATACTTCAAAAATTCTAAAAATACATGTCATTAATTTTAAATAACAAGGTCTCAATAAAGAATTTTTTTGCTGTAATGTCCCAAAAAGAGAATTCAAATGGGGACAAATATTTTGGTGTATAAAAAAAATTGCATTTGTTTGCTATTGGTCTATTGGAGGACAGAGCATAGTGGTTCCATTTAAGGTTAAATGCAGTGAATTAAGTGAGGGAAATGCCAGGTGGAAGATCACTGATACATGTCACTGGCTATCTGTAAGCCACGTTGATGTAGACAATACTGTCAGATTTGAAGCTTGGTGATATGTTTTTCATCAATAATTAAAACCAAGGGGGATGATCATATCTCTATTGTTTGCATGTTATTGGCAAAGCATTTTGTACCAACAATAAACTGGTTCTACAGATCTAATGCCAGCTGAGATTTGATCAGAATAAAACCAGCAGTGAAGCACAATGAAGGCTTTGGATTTAAAGCTGTTGGAAGCTTAACTTGTGAAATATTGCAAGGGCAATACATGGAGCAAGATGTAAATTGTTTTCTGGCACATAAAATCCCTTGTACAGGTTCATTTGTACAAGCGTGCTACATGGGATGGTACTTTGTTTGCTGGTACAGGAGAAGGCCGGTACATTAAGGTTGGGTTTTCCATATTCTGGTTCATCAGTTTGTTTCAACTCATCAATCGGTTCCAGCACACAATAATACTAATTGGATGAGATTTTCTTAATAGTTAATGTCAAGGTTCTAAATAGCGATTATAGCGCTATAGCTTTTAAGATCCGAAAAGTTATAGTCCAGTTATAGCGCAACCATAGCTAGCTATTAAGAATCATTATAAAAGAAAAGCGGTTAATAGCGTTATAGCTTTTGAGGTCTGAAAAAACTATAGCGCAGCTATTGCGTAACTATAGCTAGCTATTTAAAACCCTGGTTAATGTAGACCTAGATTGAATTTCGTTTATTTTGCGTGTATAGAAACCAACTTGTTGAGCTCACAGGATTCTCTTAGCAATGCTCCCTCTAGTTGATGCACCTTAATTATGTATTAAAAACTCTAAAAACCTAATAGAGTTCCAAATGCTACCGACAATGTACCATAATAGCCATACAAACCGTGACTTGCCCCTCAGGTACCGTCCTGTTTCATGACAAATTCTTAGCAAAGCATTCCATTTTTTGTTCGCCAGGTATACAGCACTAAAAAGGCAATCAACTAATCATTAATAATTTCAAATTAGTAAATGAGAATAAAGAAAAAATAATAATTTTTAGATGAGTGTGAAAATAATATTATTCGGATTTGTAAAAATATTATTTGAATTTGTACCCTTGAAATAATGAATAACTATAATTGAAAAATAACAGTATTAACAAGGTGTTAAAAAATACAGATAGAAAATCAAACAACATCAATTTTGTTATTTTTCGACTGTTGACAAAAATGCAAAAAGAAAACATATTTTTCTCTTCACACTTCCAAATAATAATTATTCTAACATTTACAAAGAATAAAGAATCACATATGTTCTAACTATTTCATATAAAAAAACTATTATTTATATGCACATTACTATTGCGAATAGCTACTAATCTTAGTACATCCAAATATACCATTTAACAGAATAAGAAACATTTTAAATAAAAAACAAGATACAAATGCAAGGTATAGCATGCAACATATAACTTCCTTAATCCAACATAAAAATACTAAATCCAACGTAAAAACACTCAACATGTCAGAGAGCAAAGGTGCACTATAAAGAAATGAGTACACTTCCTTAATCCAATGTAACAATACTTAATAAAATATTAAACGAATTCGAGCACACCAAACACACAAAACAATACAAACAGTTTAAAACATAACAACAGAGTGGCTCCAAAAGCATAACACCAAACAAGCCTTAATTAATAATTCAAGAACGCAGCTATTGGTTTCCATCAAGGACATAAGTATATATAACTTAACAATAAAACATGACACGCTTCACGTTTTCCTTGAGAGCAGGAAGGGGCCTGACAGCAACATTTCCAGTGGCCCTGGTGGCACGTGGGCCCCCAGCCATCCCACGTCCTGTCACAGTTCCACTGGCCATCGACCCGCTGTCAGACGTTTCTGGCTCCATGTAAAATCGAGCACGGAATGCTGCCAGATGTGCGTAGTATGCAGGTGGAACTTCAAAAAGTGAAAGCAAAACAATCAGTTATCATGCTAACTAAGCAATATATCATTAAAATATACTTGAGAACAAAAAAAAATTGAGACTTGGTAGGAGCTACGATGGTGAAACCGTGAAACTACAAAAATGTTTACAAAGGTCCATCAAGGGTGGGAAGCATCATATACCAACTTTCCAAGATAGAAAAATTGAAACTGAGCCTATCATCCAAAACCATTTACCTAAATTTCCAAACTAATGCAGTGTATCAATATGGGTAATATGGTCCTTTCATGATAGTAAAGGAATTATCAATTTTAATAATTTCAAATTTACAATCCTCCTGCCCCCAAAGCATTTGTTTTGCCCCATCAGCAGGTCTAAAAACTCACTAATAATCTGATTTGGTCCATTGAAGGAGCACCTTGATCATGTTATTACTCAAAAATGGTAATTCAGTTGCTAAAGCCAGTTCTCACAGACAAGTTGCAGGCTTGAATCCCAGATTAAGATAAGGCAATGGGATACAGGTTGAATAAAACATTCTGGTGTTGAATAGTGTATAAGAAATGAAACACTCACCAATTGACACTGATCGGGTGCACCTTGCATAGCTGCACAAATGCCAATTTTTTTGTTAATAAAGTAATCCAAACAATACTATTTAAATTAACAGAAAAACTCATATCAAACAATTTTGCATTACGTGTAACATAAATTGTTGGTGAGGGTTTGCAATGCATCTGCAGTAAACTTGTTCTCATCCCACAAGACATGATAGTGTGCAGGCCGACTCGTTCCCTGCAAGTTAATGATGAACCCCAACAATGCTATCAAAACTTGCTGGAGTAAGTTAAAACATAGCTTATTTGATAATATTATACACTACCTGAATGCCGGCATGGCTACACAAGTAGAAATCAAACTCAGTTGGATGACAGATCTTAGAATCCACAACCGTGCCTGAAATTCAAACATAAATACAAAAAGCTTAACAATCCAGGATTGACTTGACAGAACCAGGTTTCTCAGTGCAGGAGGTGTTGTACCACTCGCCATAAAAAATCAACACTAACTGAAAGAATCTTGGTTTAGAAAACTAACCAGGTAGTATGTTTCCACTACGGTCCACGGAACGGTGATCAGAGTGATTATTGGCAAATAGACGGGTGTGATGGCGCTTCTGAACAACGACAAACGTCACTGGAGGCTGGTAATTGGGCTCCAGGGAGGCGCATGCCTGACATAGAAGAGAAAATATATAACCAATCATGATTTATCAAAAGGTAGGAGATTTTTCTATGAATCACTGTGCTTCTTTAAAATTAGGAAAGAACAACAGTACCTTCCGAATAGCATCAAGTTCATACAGTAAAACTTGGTAAAATTGTCCCTCACTGACCCCATCTCTGCATTATATAACACGAAACAATAAGGATAGAACCCCAATTGGGTTATTAAAATGAAGAAGGAAGAACGAATGGACAAAATAGTACACCTGTAAAAGATGATCCTCTGAGGCTTCTGTCCAGTAGCCCTCTTAAAAGAAATTAGCAGCTCCCTAAAATGTTGAACAGCACAAGTTTTTCCGAAGTTACTATTTCCATGATTAGTACTAGTCATTTCGTGTTTCAAAAATTAGAAAAAAGATTTGCATGTCAACATACTTGATCATGCCACCAGTGACCGTGCCCCTTTGAGGATCTTGCCAAACTTTGAAAAGATCCTGGATGAGTTCCTGGCGGTGCGCCTGTGCACTAACCAGACCAGCATATTTGGTCACTTCTGGCCAGTCCTGAGAAGCAACCACCTATTGTGCAATAGAATTCACCATCCGTCAATTGTGTGAATTTTGACCTCAATTAACATTTTACTAGAGGGTAAATTAGCTTACAGCAGCAATAGAGGGGCTGGAGTCCTCTCCAGGATGGGGATGGGTAACATCTGCTCCAAATATGATTGTCGGCCTATCACTGACAAGAGGGATCCGCCCTCTCAAAGCATCCATGAGAACTGTGTTTCTTCCCCCGACCTATCCATACCAAGTTTATCAATGAATACATATACACAAGTCAAATAAGAAAATGACAAAAAAGAAACAATTCAAATCAGAGAATATAGCACACACACCTTTACGTTTATTTTCAGAGCCACATTGGCAAGATACTGCTTGCTCATCTTGAAAACATGCTTTGTCAGGCAGCATTGTGAGACTAACCCTAGATCAGTCTCGCATATTCTTTTGAGGTCACCTGTATAGAAAAGAAAATAAAACAATTATATTAGAATGAGTGCTAATCCAGAATTATACATGAAGCACTATTAGCAAGAAAAGGAACAGCATACCATATAAAGAGCCGTTGTTGTCAGGTAAGATGACAATGAGCAGGTCTAGCTCTTTGTTTTGGCCTTGGCCTTGGCTTTGAGATTTCAGTGCCTTCATGGCATCTGAGTAACGGGTCTTCAGAGCCCTTTCCACATGTTCAGGCCGTGCAGTTACCGGTGGCAACACAGGTTCAGGTGCAAATTCCTGGTAAGTCAAAAAAAACAAAGAAGAAACAAAAACTGTTTTTGAGTTCTGCACAGAAAAACTTGGTAAATTTTGAATTGAATGATATTTATAAGGATGTGGGCCTTTGATGTGTAGATGAAAATAATTAAGTCACATCTTACACTGAATTATACTTGCACTTAAAAATAACTGAATATTATTAGAAACTGCAGGCGACATTCTCAAGGTATTGCCTCTCTGCAAAAAATATCAGCTGGCATCTAAGCTAATGTACAGTTTATTACAACAAGGACGTACCATTCCTGAAACTTGGCACATGACAGCAAGCTCATGACAAAAATTACGAGCAGCGTTATCTTGGACACTCCGAGAGAAGTTGATGCATATCCAGTGGTTAACCCTCCCGCCATTGAACATTCTCTGAAATACAACAAATATTACAATTAGGGCAACCAATTTAGAAGTCTTTTCCAGATACAACATTAAAAAGAAAATTTTGTTTTTACACAAAATCAACATACCTTGTTCATCATATTCCATTGCCCCACCCTTGGCAAGCAATCCTTCTCTCTACCACTCTCATTGTACTTGAGCTTTTCAAATACAGATAAATTAAACTAAGTCAACCCAGAGGAGTGCCCAAGCACATGTCAGGGTAGTGAATTCAAATAATATGTGATAGTATGTTTACCCATGGAGGAGGTAGAACACGAGCCTCTACTGAGGCAAGACGCTGGTCAATCTTGATACCAAACTCCTGGGCATAAGGATCCTTATAATATGCATTGTGCTGAACAGTCTGTTCAAGTCATAGAGGTAAACAAGATCAAACAAGTAATCTAGGCTGTGTATCAGAAAGTACAATATATAGCAAATTAACCTTTATTACGGCTAACAAAACAAATTGTTTTGCAATGTTATAAAGAATACAAGTACCTGCAAAATGTCAAGCTCGCGCTCTTGCGGGCGTTGGCAAGTTACTTTAAGCAGAGCGGTGATCTGTTTCTCATTAAGTCTCTTGGAATACCTCTGCCCCTCTACTATTTTGCAAACCTGAAGTTTTACAATACACAAGTAGTGATCAGTTTAATTTAGAACAAAACAATTACCAGTAACCCAGGAATGCTTCGGGCAATATAAAAAAGGTATCAGCGAGTGCAGTCCAAATGGTACCCAAAAAAGACCAAAGAAACTAAGATAAACTTATATAATTCAGGACTTGTACAAGTTGTACTGCTCCTTAGACTACACATATTATTGAGTATTACAAAAAACGATCAGTAAGATGATACATACTTCCATGGGAAGATAATTTGGTCTCTGCTGATTGCCAACTTGGAGACAAGGTAAAGTTGTGTGCTGGATATTGAAGCCATAAGTCTCTTGGAAGTATTGCACGACAGATTTCATTGTCCCACGCTCATCAACCGGGAAACTGTTGATCCATGCATTAGAAAAGGTACTGATATTAGAAAAGGTACTGATTGCTATATCTCATTGGATCTACCAAGAACAAAAGATGTTATAATGATGAAAGTAATTCTTACGTCAATTCTCTGGTTGCCTGCGATGTTAGGCCAGAAATACGATACTTCCTGCGCATGTTTCCTCTATGTGTAACCTCAACCTTCACTCCACGTAATGCTTTCTTGATCTACAAAAGGCACAGAAACCCAATGCTTGTTAAAGAAAAGGATATTATCATGAATTGTTGAGAAGTAATAAACCTTAAATACGACATGCTGAGTAGTAATAAACCCTAATTGTTGAGAAGTTAAGAAAAGGATATTATGACAAGTAATAAACCTTAATACGATCAGAGTCAGATAATGGCCTAGCTGAGATGTCTCTGTTGAGAAGCTGGGCTACAAACTCTATAACCGGCAAGGGTTCAATGAAAGCAGTAGAAGACATGTCTGTTCAATGAAAGCAGTAGAAGCACATTATCAAAGCTCTGGAATTAAATCACTACATATATACAGATTGTACTCTAGAGATGTATTAAAATAATTATAAAAGAATAAAATTCAAGGATGAAGAATAGGGAAGTCATAACAATGACCGCCTTTCAGGTGCCAAAAGAAAACATGTAACCAAATAGATCTAACTAAAAGAAAGCAGAAGCAGAACTTGAGACTCACCGATATTGAGAGAAAGCCCCATCTGAGTTGGGCGAATACTCTGGTAAAACCCACGCCAACTCTCCAAGCCCTCGCCAAGCTGCTGACGTCTCCCTAAATTTGGTGAATAGAATGAGCGACCAACTGGGGAGTACCTGCAACAGTTAACCATGTCAACAATCAAGCAACCAATAAAATAATAAATCACATATCAAAACACCACATCAGTCAAGTACCTGGCAGTAGGTAATTCACGGAGAACAATATCAAGGACTTGAAGAGCCTCTTGAGGAGCATCGGCCTGTCTTCCTTGCAAGAACATCGCCAGGTGGTGAAGGTCAGCTCTAGCAGCAAATTTGATCACCACACGGAAAAGCCTCTCTCTCCTACAAACATTAAAAAAGAAGTTATATGTTTACTGTCATTATATAAGCAGAAGGATTCTGAATATTTACTGATTGTTTTATCTTTACCAAAAACACAATAATAAAATTAAAGATATAACATTGATTACGGACATTTTGTTTTATACCACAACCCATGACGAAATCTGTGTTATGAGAGAGCCGGTTTCAACACACAGATGTAAACCTGTGCTGTAAGAGAACCGGTTTCAACACGCAGATTAAAGTGCTGAATTACATCTGCTGAATTATCGGTTGTGGTATAAATCGAAATTTTCCGAAATCGATGGTACTTGTGAAAATTTGTATTTCATTTATGTTACCAATAAAAATAATCAGGACTATGTGTATACCTCTGAGTTCCCGCTACACCTTCTTCTTCATCATACAGCGTGATATCAAAGGTCCTAGTTTGAAAAGGCAGGGGCCCAGCAGTGTATAGACTCTTTCTTCCATCATAAGCCGGGAGGCGACCACCAAGGCAACTCTCCCTATAAAGAGTAACCAGTTCTGACATGACTGCACGGTTCACACCACGAGAGGTCACTTCAGGAGTGATAGACACCTGGTAATATAAATTTCACACCAATAGAACTCAACAATAAAAAGATAAAACAAATTGCCAGTGTAAAATTGGCACCAGAATATTCAACATATGAACCAAACATTACTTATCATACACTCTCACACGGTTTACTCGTACTCAATGTAAAAATAACTGATTACCGATAAACTTACATCGTACTGGTGAAGGTCTTTGTCAGGCAGCTCAGCAAAGAAATGGTTTGCCTTGACGATGCATCGGTCTCCACAAGTACCCTTGCCAGGGCGCAGAGGGAACCTCATGGATTTGCTTGAGGGAGGAGGCGCCAACTGTATAGCCTGGCTACTTGACCCCTCTCCCTGGAGTGTCATGTGTTGGAGCTGCTGCTCCACCTGAACAGATGAAGAAGAGCTCGAACCCCCCTCAGACAAGACAGTAACTGGAACTGCCTGAGAGGGCTGGTACGCTACCTGAGGCGGCGGCTGTGGTGGTGCTTGGTGCAGCTCGGGAATTATTCTGGGAGGCGCAGGGCCACTCATTGCTGGCCCACCACGTCCACCACCCATGCCGCCCCTGCGGCCACCACCACCACCACCACCGTAGTACTGCTGAGATGACCCCCCTCCTCTCCCCTGGGGACCACCTCGTGGTTGGTAGTGCTCAGTCGGCGCACCGTGAGGCTGGTAGTAACCGCCACGAGGTTGGTACTGTTGGCCACCACCACGACCGCCACTTTGCTGGGAATACTGTGGATGGGGCTGAGACCAGCCACCACGGCCTCCGGCAGCATGTTGTTGCTGTTGCTGTTGTGGCATTGGGGCACGCTGTGGAGGCTGTGCTCCACCGCTGCTTTGTCCTGAGCTGCCACCAGATTCATGTGGTAGCTCAGATGACTCACCTGGAGGTCCAGTTCTTTTCTTCCTCACCATTACGAAATCAACAGGATGATGACCTGAAAGATAGAAATATTTTTTTTAAGAAAGGCTATAAGATATGTGAAACAGGCTTTAGATAAAATTAAAGAAGTCAATGGTACTTATTCAGTAGCAAGGAGGATTTTTGCATGATTGCATCTAAACACCAATAAAAAGCAAAAGCTCTCTAGATGGTGTGTTTACAGCTCCCATTTGAAACAAAAATGTGCATTAATGAAGTATGAGAAAAGAAATATGCATTGAGGCATTGAAGGTGGTGTTACACTCAAAAGTACTGGAGGAGAAAAAAAACAAATAGCCATTTCCTTCGGTAAATTAAAATTCACAACTCAACTAATCAAAAATAAAGCAAAATGGATATGAAAAAGTACTCGTAATAGAAACACCATTTTTCAAAATTTTGCACAGAAGAGATTCCTTGCGATGTCATGTCTATGGGCCGTTTGAGAGAAGAAACTATTTGGTCCATGGCCTATTATTGCATGACTTCATTATTTCTGACCATGAAATTAGTACTGAATGCAACACCTAGCAAGAATCATTTAAATAAGCCAAACCCCCAAAAAAATACACACTGAAGTACAACTTAGTTCATAGATCGGACATAATTGTGGTAGATCTGAAACAGTCGAAGCATGAAGAACGACATTTGACGAATGACTATTTTACAGGCGAAGAAAGCAATCGTGTCTTACCAAATCCTCTGTTAGAGCTTTGATCAGTCAAAGCCTCATCCAACCCGACACCCCTCCCCGACACCCGCCCAACAAAAATAAAAAGAACCCACACACAGACGCAAAAGTGTGGATCTAATAGAAGCACCAAGAAGCCATGAAGTGCAAGAAAATCAAACAATCGTGCTCCAAATACCCAGTAAACTTAAAAATCTCAGTAAAACTAACATTAGGTATTGAAACGAAAAGGTTTAATTTAACTCCAACGCCAAATAAAACTAAACAAAAGAAAGTACAAACCTTTGTAACCACGGTCGGATATAAATTAATCTGAAAACCAGAGGTCGCCTCTTCTCTCCCCTCTTCTCCTCGCCCCCTTTTTTCATTTTAATCTCGCAAGCCGAAGTAAAGACAACCTAAGAACTGCTTATGCTGAGGCGCTGAGCAGAGGCAGGAGCAGAAGGGAAGGGCTGTCCTACTAAACCTATTTATTTGGTAAAAGTGATGTAATAAACCTTACCTTCAGTACACGGTACACCGATGAATGACCTTAATTGTGTGGGACGTACGTCAGTGAGATGTTCTTTTCCACTACACGTAGACCAGGTTCAAACAATAGTTTAGGCCTTATTTATCGCTCTGACAGACTATCTCTGTTAGGGTAGGGGTCCGGATAAAATGACATCATCCGGCAATTAATATCACCTGAGGTAATAGAATATTTCCTTTTATATCCAAACCGTCCAATCAGAACCCACACGAATATTAAAGGGACCCGTGCATACACCTAGGGCTGATTGGTCCTGATTCTGATTGGACGGGCCGTAGATACAAGAAAATATTCTGTTACCTCAGAGGAAATGCATTCATAAGACGACATCATCCGGCCTCGCTTGAACCGCATGGTCTGTAACCCGGTCCGACCCGAACGATCTTGCGAAGCACAACTTGGTCTAGAAAGTGCTTTTGCGGTCTCCCCTAGCACCATGATTACGTGGCAGCAAATATGTGGTGGGCCCCCACGCAGTTCCCGCCATTTTGTTAGTGCGTCTTGCTCGCTGTGATTGGCTACAGCCTCTCGAGGCATTACCAATTGCTAACAGCACCTGGTGTACGAGTTTTTGTTCGTCGGTTACAAATTTGTCGTTCGTAAGGTCCAAGAACCAAAACTTCATAAAATTAAGCGCCCGACACCAGAGGGACAATGGAACGTTGGATCGCATAGAACACCAATGAAACTGCATCTTAGTGGAATTCTGACGTGGCAAATGCAACAGTGGGATATTTTCCGGCCAGAGAGATAGGACGGCCGCAACTGATCCTGACCACTTCAATAGGCTCTTTTTTTTTTTTTTTTTTTGGAAATCATTACGGTAGTTTTTGTTTTATACAGCAATGTAACCGAGTTTATTAAATGAATCTATCAACTAAAAAATGAAGACAGATATTTTGCTGTTCTGATCAGGTCAAGGTAGCTACCAAACCGTACGTTCCAGCATGAGTTTACTGTTTATCTCTATTGCTCACCACTTGAGAGCAGGTCCGATGGGCATCGGACCTACTCTGGTTTGATGGGCTTAATCACCATCGATTTGCTTTAAAATCCGTGCAGAACACTTTAAACTCTGTGCATTCTATTTCAATTGTCCTGTGCATAAATCTTAAATTAGATCGGACGGTCATCATGCTCGTTGAACCTAAAAGTAGGTCTGATAGACATCAGACCTACTCCGTTCTCATTGCTCACAACTCATGATATGCTTTTTTCTGTTTACCAAAAGTTTACGAATGAAAAGAAAATTAGTGCACAGTCAAAAGTTCCATGAGCACTATGTAGAAGCGCAATTCCTGCCTTTAGGAGCAAATATAGTCACTTGCCCGCACAGGATAACATAACGTTGGTCGCATGCAATCAAAATTTATGTATGATTTACTTCTAATTTTCTTGGAATTTAGCAAACAGATTTTTTTGGAATTTAGCAAACAGATTTACACTTTTTTGTTTGAAAAGCAAATTTGATCAGAACAGGAGGAGATGCTTTGTTGGCAACGGTCAATTGGTCCATGGGCATCGGTAGAGTCCACAAAGAGGGTCAAACGGCAAATAAAAGAAACTGGTCAAAGCGTCCAGTTATCGAAACTGTGGAGATTTCTTTAGAAAGGGGTCCCCTGGATCTGACGGTTAAGATATTCCGTTCGTACAGCAATCATACATATCCGGGACAGGAGAATCTTTTAACTCGGATTGGGATGGACGAATGACGGTCCCGATGAGCGCAATCGACAGGCCCCAATCCGACGGTAAGGAGATCATATGAGGTAACTCGAATTTTGAGTTTGAATTCGGATTAATTTGGTCCGATGCGAAATGTAGGGGGTTTTTTAATATTCATGCGGAACGTGATTTTTTATCATCAAAGGTGTCCATTTTTTATTATTGTTTTTGAAAAAAATAGTAATGAAATTGATATGTTAATGCATAATTATTTCGTAATTACTATTTTATACTTAATGGCTATTGTGTTGTCTATGGTAAGGGTGAATTTTTTTTTCTATTCGTGGTTAACAGAATCGCTTCTTTTGAAAATAATGTACTTTTTGGAAAAGAAAAACTATCACTGATTTTCGTGAATTTTAATACTTATCGCAATATGTACTAAATCAAACACTTTAATTATATATTTTTTAAATGCTGAAAGAAAGAGGTAGTTATTAAAAACAAACATGGTAACAACACATTATCACGAATGGTATTCATTGATATTACATTCTTTGAAATTCTAATATATGAAATGATCTATAGCGTGAACCTAATGCTCTCTAGGTGATAGAAATTTCACTAAGAAGGAATTAATCTATTTTCAGGGGGGTGCCCCAGTTTCACCACTCGCGTAACGTGATCTAATGGGCATCGGATCAAATTTGATATAATGTTCAATTAGAGTTGTCTGATTTACATTAAAGTTTGTGCGTATGTAGTATACTCGCATCAAGATTTCCACGCACTTAATCTGCACAAATCACAAAGTGTTCCGCATGCAACATTAAGGTGCAAAAGAAAAGAAAATATTGTGTAAACGATTGATGCGGATCGGACGGCTTATACCAGACATCAGATTAAATCTGGTTTGATGTCCGTTTGATACGAATTCATATTTCCACGTACTTAATATATTATGCACGGCTTATGAAGCTGTCTATATGAATATCGATACGAATCGAACGGCTTTGACCGTGCATCAAACTGAATTTTGTATGATACTCACTGGAGCGACCCCCGTTCCGTCGGATACAAATCTGCTGTGATTCTTTGGAATCACAAGACCTTGCTATTCCAAATCTATTCATTCATCTGTTTGGAGATTCATTCAAAAAAAATAAGTAATTTTGAATCGTACATTTCAAAAAATGAAGGGGCGGATTTGAAATCACATGATCCTGCTATTCTTTTAGAATCATAAATTTATTTCCCGTTCCGTCTGATTTATTTCCCATTCTGTCTGCTATTCCAAATCTATTCATTCATTTGTTTGGAGATTTGTACATAAAAATAAGTAATTTTGAATTCGTGCATTTAAAAAAAAATGAAGGGATGGATTCTTTTAGAATCACAGCAGATTTATTTTCCGTTCCGTCTGGTTTATGTTGGATACATCAAAAGAAATAAGATCCTGTCCAACTTAGGTTGGACGAAAACTAGTCTCTTTTCACGTGGTGAGCGGTGACTAGATTGACAGTAGACCGATTCCGACGGTGCGTGCCAAAGTGGATGTATCTTTTGAACGTGGTAACGACTAACGAGACCCGTACAGAAGCCCCATGTGAACCTGAACCGTGTCTCTGAAATTCGCAAAGAAAGCAAACACAGACGATTTTGGTTCTATTTAATGGGCCAGGTTATATTGATTGTAAGCCATGGCAGTTTAACAGTTTAGCAGTTTACCAGGCTTTAATCGACTGGTAAACCAGGGTATCAGTATAAGAAATCAAAAAGGAAAGAAGAAAAAAAATAGTGGTTCTAGTCCTGGGTACTGCAACCCGCAGAAAATTAATTGGATGTTATTTTTTATAATATAAAACTATGAGAAGAGTGAGATTATGAATTAATATTTATATTATTTAAAGTTAAAATTAGTGGGTTTGAACCGTTAAACATAATATTTATATAAAAATATATTTAGAGATCAAATTTACGACTATTTTCTATCTTTAATAAAAAAATAAAATACAATGATTTCGTAATTCCGATAGAATTTTTTTTTTTGAAATTTTGAGTGCCTAAAATTGACATTATTATTGTTCATAGGCTCTGAAAATAATATTTTTTTTCTTGGAGTATATGTTAATCGATTTTAGTTATAATCGAAAATAAAATTTATGGAATTGAATTATTATTAGGTCTACACGAATATGCACCCAACTGACTCGATAATCCAATCAATCAAATTTCAAATTGAATCAAATAAACAAATCGTTAATTTGATCTTTGGATCTAGCTGGATTAGTAAGAAAAATAAATTCACAACCGAATCGATTTGGTATCTACAGATATTTTGATTCATTTGGTTTTGTTGGGCTTACTTGATTTTCAATTATCAAAATCGAATCGAGTTAATCGAACTGCCGAAATGTTTCGGTCGAAATATATTAAATTCCATTCAAATAATTTAAATGCCCCTTTTTTTTCTTGGGTTCTTTAAAACTTGACCATTCCTTTCTCAAAGAAATCCAGCAATAAAAAGGCAATTGAGCATCAACACTAGCAAGATTCAGGACTTATTTGTTTCAAGCATTTCTAAGAGAGAAAAAAAAAAGCTGGAGGTGGTGTGGCCTTTTAAATTTCAATATTTATAAAAAAATTCGTTTGAATATCTAACATAAGACTTCGCACACGAAGGACGTTGTTTTTTTCTACCAAACCAAAAACTGTTTCTCTAAAACATCTAAATATTTTTTCCTTGTCTTTTCAACGAATTTCCTCTCGTAATAAGTTCGTAATACTCCATAATTTAAAAACAAAAATAATCCCTATCATTAGTTAATTACTGTATTATAATGTATTTAAGTCTACCATAGGAGTATTTTTTTAGTAACAGTGTTGTTTTGTTTTCATGCAATACACAGATATTAAAGTTAAATTAAAAATGTAACACTATGCAAAATACATATATGGAATTAATAATTGAAAATAATATACGAAATGCCTGGATATGTTTTTTTTGTAAAGTAAATTGCATTTTAGTGTGAAATATCATTTTATTAAGTAGAATATGATGATTAAGTTACTTTGTCGAAATATATGTTTGTTAATTTGAAATTCTAAAATGTTCGAATATTCGAAAGTTAGACAAATTAATAGATACAATAGAGAATTAAACACCTAGTAATAATTATAACCTTCTTTTTTTAGTATTTGGACTAATTTGCAAAGTTTGGAAATATGAGGGTTACATATATAAAATGGCAAACTTAAAATAAAGAAAATCAAAATGACCAACGTGGCACTAAGGCCACGCGGCCCATGCAGGTTGACAGAATACGTATCCTCTGCATTAACGCACCGTTTGAGTTAATTTATGAACCGTACGATCAGAATTCGGACCAATCATGTCCACTCCTATAACGCACGTGTACTTTAATATTAGTGCGGATCTCAATAGGACGGTTAGATCTTAACTCAAAATATGAGTTAATGCAGAGGATACGAATTCCAGGTTGACACCCCTGCCTTAATTCTCAATTAAGGGTATTCCTCTGCCCCGTAAGAAGAAAGAGGAAAAAAAAATGAAATGAATGAAAATGAGAAAAAGGTGAAAACGTGAAAAACAAAAGAAAACAACGGAGGGGTTTTCCACCCATCTCTCTCTTGCTGACTGTGATGCGATTGAATCGATGACTCTGTGCACTCTGTCTCTCTAGATGCAACTCGCACAATTATTGGGTATCTCTCTCCCATGGTTGTGATTTATCATGTTTTAGTGAAATCTGAAATTACCAAGTTAAAGCTTGCTCTCGGTGTTGAAATAAATAATGAAAAAGGTTCTTTAGGGGGCTGCTAATGCTTGAAGGATTATTGAACCCCTTTTTCTTCTCTTGTTTTCTTATCAGGTTTGAACCCAAGTGTAGTATCAAGTCTTAACCCTATTTTGATGGTAAGGACTGATTTGTAAGAACATAAAGAAATAAAGGTCAAATTTGGTAAATTTTAATGTTAGAGTAATTATAATTTGTTAGAGGAGATTAATTGAAAAATTGAAATAAAGTGTGGATTGAACTTGGCTTTTGGAATTGTGTTCTGATTGAAAATATGTAGCTTGGTCTAGAAAATGTGAAATTGAAAAAGATATAAAAAGACTTAGCTTAATTGTGTTATGGTTGATAGTAAAAAGATTTGGACCTTAATTGATTGGATATATGGACTGAACAGTCGGACTTTCAGACTGCTTGGATTGAAATTGAATTGAATTAGGAAGGATTAATGAAATAATAAAATAATTAATTAATATATGTCATTGATTAAGATAGATACTTTTATTAGTTAAACACAATAGAAATAAATTGAGAATAACTCCAAGCACTGAACAACAATAATGAATAAACATGAACTTGGGAGTTAAATATTGGAACGCATAAATTATTATGTTATATTAAAGGATTACAAGTATTGATCAGAATATATAATTCTGATATAGGCATATTTACGGAGAAAACTGACGAGATGAATATTCAGGAAGAACAGATTGCGAAAGACCTCACTTATTACCCTGCGATTTCAGGTGCGCGGTTATTGGATTAGTCTGAGATTCATGACTAGGAATTAAATCGTAACTCGCTGTGCATTTTGAATATTTGATTGACTGCATTGATGAACTGTTGCATCATATGCATGGCCCAATACAATTGGAACTGAATTACAGGTAAGACTGTTGACTGTCATGTGATATTGTTTATCGATTGATTGATTCTTATTGCAAATGATTGATTAAGACCACAGTGATTGAATTGATTGAATATTGAATACTGTAATCCTTGAACCTCCATATAGTGGAGAAAAAAGATTAATATATCGTAAAGTCTAGCTAGCTACTAGACTTTACTCCAGGAACCTTATGCGCATATGGTGAATGGCCCCAACTGAATCCAGTACCGGTTGGATAGGGGATACTGAATAAATATGAATTGTGACTGTAAGACTAATGAACTGTGGTAACTGTCTTATCATTGATTTGCTTTCTGATAATGACAGTATTGAGATATTAATTATGTATTGTTTCTGTTAACAAACTACCAGGATAGTTAGAACAGTATAAGCCATAACACGACTTATACATGTTATTGTATCTGTCAGTGTTACCAGACTAGAATTGTAAAGTTAAGAAATCAGATGTTACCAGACTTTATGGTTTAAAAGATTTTGACCCAAACTATTTATTCTGATAAGATTCTTAGAGTTCTGATTTATTTACGTAATTGCTGTTGTTCAATTGGATACTGTTATTGAGCATTTGCATTCGTTATTTTGAAATAAACTGATAGTTTCTTATGCGGAGATTTCATTCTGAATATAGATTTCCTTCGAATCAAGTAACCTCAGTGGCAATTAGCACTGAGAAATAATTTATTATTTCTCACGCGTTTCCCCTTGTGGGATTCACAGGTTTGTAAGACGAAGACAGAGAAACGCTTTGGGGTTGTAATTGACAGCAGAGCCACCTAAAGGTATGGGATTTGGGTTTATTATATCTGACAGGGTGCAAAGAGTATATCTCTAGCATCATCCACTGTAAAATGTCAGATAATTATTGTAATAAATTGGGATGTGGGAAAAATAATGGATGCTATTGGCAATGCATAAAAAGATCCATGTCTTATGTTACGTATATTGAATGGTAAAAGGTACGCGGTAGTAACATGTTGCACCTCCGGATCGGGGGTGTGACAAAAAAAATATATAATATGCAACTAAAACAACTTTTTAATATCTAAATAAACAACTAAAACAACATTTTAGTATACAAACTATTCCAAAAAAAAATACTAATTTTACAGAGAATATGTAATTCACAGTTCTTTTATTCACAAAATTAACAAACTTTTGGTTTATTTACAAAAATAGTTGATCTTTAAATTGTATTATCAAATAATATCTTCATATTATATTTGTTTTATATCATTTTTTTTATGATCCGCGGCAAAGACTTTGTTTTATATCATTACTACAAATATTAAGCCGATTTTTTTTAGTATCCAACAATAAATAAAGAATAATACAAATGCTCAAGTATTCTGAATAATTTTAAAAATGCCCAGACCAATGAAAATCTCGATAGCCGAGAAAATAATTGGGCAGCCGAAATTTTTGGCGCCCTGAGTAACATAATTTTTTTTTTATTATTTCGGTTTCTGTCATAAACCGTTTTAGATTTATGGTTTTTTATTTAATTAGAAATTTTTATGATTTTTCTATTTTCTATTAAAATATAAGAAATATTTTTATATATTTTTTAAATTGATTTAATACTATATAATTTGATTTATTAGAAAGACTGCAACAAATCACCCAAATCAACATTTTTCAGACCAGATTTTTTGCAGTTGTAAGAAAAATTAAAATATTTCTTTGTGTGTTATTGTAAAAAAATAAAAATATTTTGAATCTAAGTTATTAATTCCGGTTCAAAAGTCACTTCTAGATAAATACAGAAAATATTGTGATCGAAAAAAAAAAAAAATTCTGACAAAACAACTCAGATTCAATAAATTTCTCTGACAAATTTTTTATTTTTTCAAAAATAGAAGGATCGCAATATTTTCTGTATTTACCTATAAGTGACTTTTGAACCGGGATCAATAACTCATATTCAAATATCTGTATTTTTTTCAATAACACAAAACGAAATGTTATAATTTTTCTTACAGCTGCAAAAAATCGGCCTGAAAAATGTTAATCTGGATTATTTTTTGCAGTCTTTCTAATAAATCAAGTTATATAGTATTTCATCTATTTTCAAAAAAAATAAAAAAATCATAAAATTTCTAATTAAATAAAAAAACCATAAATATAAAAAACGGTTCATGACATAAACCGAAGTAATAAAAAAAATTATGTTACTCAGTCGTCAAAAATTTAGCATTTTTAAAATTATTTAGAATACTTGTTGATACGCCCCTTCCCAAGAGGGCCGGGCCGTACTTGGACTCGGTCCAATAAGCTACAGGTGCGTCCTGTCCCTGGGGAGCAGGCCGTGAGGGAATTGGGTGCTGAAAGCGAGGCTCGT
>JAJGRW010004353.1:0-21842 GCA_025461045.1 Carex parvula | reverse complement strand
ATCAGCCTGAGCGTCCGACTCCCGAACTCAAACCTCTTCCAACCAATCTCAGATACGAGTTCCTCGATCCAGAAAATCTTGTCCTGTGATCGTCAATGCGAGTCTAAACCCCGATCAAACCGCCAAACTTCTGGAGAAGCTGAGATTTCACAAAGGCGCGATTGGGTACTCGATCAAGGACTTGAAAGGGATCAACCCAGCCATCTGCTCACACCGGATTCTTCTCGAGGATGATCACAAGCCGTCTGTGGAGCACCAGCGGCGACTCAACCCCAACCTGAAAGAGGTGGTGAAAAAGGAAATTCTCAAACTCTGGATGCAGGCATCATCTATCCCATCTCTGACAGCAAGTGGGTGAGTCCCGGTTCACGTGGTGCCCAAGAAGGGAGTCACGACAGTGGTGAGAAATGAAAAGGATGAGCTGGTCTCTACTCGTGTGGTATCTGGGTACCGCATGTGTAATTGACTACCGAAAGCTCAACGCTGCCACGCGCAAGGATCACTTCCCACTGCCGTTTGTCGACCAACTCCTTGAAAGGCTGGCGACTCATTCTCATTTTGCTACCTCGACGGGTACTCAGGATTCTTCCAGATCCCATTCACCCAAACGACCAAGAACAAGACCACTTTCACATGTCCCTACGGTACATTCGCATACCGTAGGATGCCATTCGGTCTGTGCAATGCACCTGCCACCTTCCAAAGAGCCATGATGGCTATCTTCTCCGATTTCATCGAGAAAGAGGTTGAGGTTTTCATGGACGACTTCTCTGTCTATGGAACCAGCTTTGACTCATGTCTAGCCAATCTCTGCAAAATCCTGGAGAAGTGCGAAGAGGTCAACCTGATCCTGAACTGGGAGAAGTGTCACTTCATGGTCCAAGAGGGGGTTGTCCTTGGACATGTGGTGACCTCCAAAGGAATTGAGGTTGACAAAGCCAAGGTGGAGGTGATCGAGAAGCTGGAGATCCCAACAAACGTCAAAGCTGTGCGAAGCTTTCTGGGACACGCTGGTTTCTACCGCCGATTCATCAAGGACTTCTCAAAAATCGCGAAACCATTGACCAACCTGCTCATCAAGGACTCTGATTTCATCTTCTCGCAGGAGTGTGTCGATTCGTTTTACCGATTGAAAGAAGCCCTTGTCTCAGCACCCATCCTGCAGCCTCCAGACTGGACCTTGCCATTCGAACTGATGTGCGATGCGAGTGATTACGCAGTGGGAGCCGTTCTAGGGCAGCGGAAGGAGAACAAGCCATGTGCTATCTACTACGCTAGCAAGGTGCTAGACCCTGCCCAAATGAACTACACGACAACCGAAAAGGAGCTTTTGGCTGTTGTGTTCGCTCTCGACAAGTTTAGATCCTATCTGGTTGGTTCCAAGATAGTGATCTACACTGACCACGCCGCACTCAAGTATCTGTTGAGCAAGCAGGATGCCAAACCTCGCTTGATTAGGTGGATCCTCCTCCTGCAGGAGTTTGACATCGAAATCAGGGACAAGAAAGGAGTCGAAAACACCGTGGCTGACCATCTGTCCCGACTTCGCTGGGAAGATGGGGGCTCTTGTAGCCTGCCAATTGATGACTCATTCCCTGATGACCAATTCCATTCGATTTCTGCCATGGAGGAGATCCACTCGGTTGGTACACCGATGCACGCGACTCATGCGGTGCAAGATCGGACGTTCCATGCAACTGACCGAGTGAACACCAAGTCGGCGCCCTGGTATGCAGACATAGCGAACTTCCTCGCCTCAGGAGTACTTCCTCCTACGATGTCATACCAGCAGAAGAAGAAGCTGCGATCGGACGCCAAGTTCTACTTCTGGGACGACCCCTACCTCTTCAAGATTGGTGTTGATGGCATCTACAGACGTTGTGTGCCATACGACGAGACGCGCTCCATTCTTGAGCACTGCCACTCCTCAGCCTACGGAGGACACGCTTCATTCTCCAAGACTGCTTCAAAGGTCCTGCAATCCAGCTTCTTCTGGCCTTCACTTTTTAGAGATGCTAGGACCTTCGTCGCAGCTTGTGACAAGTGTCAGCGCACCGGGAACATCTCCAAGAAGAATGAAATGCCTCTCCACTCTATTCTAGAGGTAGACATCTTTGATGTCTGGGGCATTGATTTCATGGGACTGTTTCCACCCTCGTGTGGGAACGAGTACATCCTGGTGGCAGTTGACTACGTCTCCAAGTGGGTGGAGGCAGTAGCGTGCAAGAATGCGGACTCCAATGCAGTGAAAAGACTGTTCACTGACACCATCTTCCCTCGCTTTGGAGTTCCGAGAGCCGTCATCAGTGATGGTGGCAAACACTTCATCAACCGCCAGTTCGACAATCTCCTAAGTCGCCATGGAGTCACTCACAAGGTGACCACATCCTACCATCCTCAAGCCAACGGTCAAGCCGAGATTTCCAACAGAGAGATCAAGTCTATCCTGGAAAAGACCGTGGCTAGAACGAGAAAGGATTGGTCACTCAAGCTGAGTGACGCACTTTGGGCCTACCGTACAGCCTTCAAAACTCCGATTGGGATGAGCCCTTTCAAATTGGTGTACGGAAAGTCCTGCCACTTGCCCGTGGAAATTGAGCACAAGGCATACTGGGCCACACGGGCCATCAACATGGACTTGCTCTCAGCTGGAGAGAAACGCATCCTTGACTTGCATGAGTTAGAGGAGATGCGTCTCAATCCCTACGAGAACGCGAGAATCTACAAGGAAAGGACCAAACAGGTTCACGACAAGCGCATCATGCCTCGTGAGTTCCATAAGGGAGACCTGGTCCTCTTGTTCAATTCTCGACTTAGGCTCTTTCCAGGAAAGCTGAAGTCCAGGTGGTCCGGTCCATTCCGAGTGCGGGCAGTGTTCCCATTTGGCACTGTGGAGTTGGAAAACAAGGAGGGGCAGACTTTCAAAGTCAATGGTCAGCGTCTAAAGCACTACATTGCTGATCATCCCCAAGAACTGCGAGTGAGCTTGGATCTCTCCGATCCATCTCAAACCAAAGCCTGAAAAGAGAAGGTCGAGCTCGAGACCTAAAACGAGCGCTCCTTGGGAGGCAGCCCAAGCCATTTTTACCTGTTTTGCATCTTAGGAACAGATAGACATGCATTCATTCTCCTGCATTGTATCACGAGCGGCTTGAGAAGTCAAGAAAAAGAGAAACCACGACAACTTGAGGTTGGTGCGGCTAGGCCATACCACATTGGTACGGCCTGAAAATTGATGGGTTGGTACGGCCAGACCGTACCTAGGTCAGAAACGCGAACCGACGCATTAACTGCCGCCTTTTTCTATTTAAACCCGATCCAACCCGCACCCCTTCCCCTTCCCAGCCGCACCTCTCAATCTACTCTCTCTTCTCTCCCTCTCCACTCCATTTTCTCTCCTTCTCCACTCATTCTACCTCTCTTCCACCCTAACCGAGCACAAGGAGCACCGGCCACCCAACCGAGCACTTCACCGGTCCAAGCCGCATCTCCTTGGTCCGACCCGCACCTTCTTGCTCTCGGTTAGTCCCTCTCCTTCCATTTTCTTTGTTTCTCTCCATTTTCGTGCTTCCCTCTCTTCCTTGCTCGGTTCTGCCCAGTTTCTGTCAAAACCCTAGCTTGGTACGGCCCACCCGTACCATCTAGGTACGGCCCGTACCGACCTTTCTGACCTGACACCAAACTGGTACCAGTTTGTACCAATTAACCCTTACCAGCCCATTTCTGTGTTGTGTAATCACTTTGTCTGGTTTAGGAGTTGATTGGTTGCAAGAAACCCCAAATTGCCATTGGTACCAGTTGGTGCGGCCCTTACCAGCCAACACCGAAACCCCAAGTTAGGTACGGCCCGCACCAGCCTGTGCGGCTAGGCCGTACCTACCTAGGTCAGGCCAGGCCATACCTACCCAGTCGGACCCTTACCACCCAACGCCACAAACGTCTGAGAGAGATGAGTCGACATTCCTCTCGCTCCTCCGCACCCTCTGACAACACCTCCATTCCTTCCGCCACTGGCCCGACAGCCGACGTCCTTCCTGCTGCTGCACCTACGTCTTCTCATCACTCCCACCGGAGTGCGTCTCGGAGTGGCTCGAGAGCATCTCGCCACTCCCGGGAGAGTGTAGCCAGGTCTGGGTCTCGCCAGAGTACTTCCCTTCGGGACGCTCTCGAGCCCCTCTACTATGAGGGCGAGACCACCTCCAGTGGGCATCATTCAGGCTACCGGAGCCCACAGGAGAGCCCCTCCTACCATCCATCTGGAGACCAGGACCAGGGCTCTGACGAGGCCTCTGACCAGGCCTCCGCCCAGGGCTCCGTTCCCGGCTCCGATCACAGCTCCGACCCCAGCTCTGACCACGCCTCTGACTCCATGGGCACCGATACGGCCCTTTCTGATGCCACCCAGCGTGCCGACGCATACGCCGAGCAGTACTTCCTCATTTCGACCCGTCGGCAGCTCAAGAACTTCGAAATCCTGCTGACAAAGACGATCAACAACACGAGGATTGTCGATTTCTCTGCTCTTCAGACGCTGGGACTGGAGGATGAGTTCCGCCGCATCACCACCCGGATCGGGATCACTCCAGCCTTCTGGGAGATCGCCCAGAGGGGGTACAAGAAGCTCACCATGGAGTTTCTTTCCTCTCTGGAGCTCAAGTACTCGCGGAACGATAACCCGTTCATCAGGTTCCGCATGCTGAGTGAGACCCACCGTGTATGGCTGTCTGACTTGAGGGAGTGGTTTGGCTTTGAGCCGAACCCGACTACTGACTCCCTCTCTTTCTCTGAGGGTCTGGAGCGCGACAGTTTCTGGGAGCTGATCTCTGGCAGCCCAGCCGGGTCAGCTTTCAACAGGGACTACAAGCAGCTCAATGTCCCTCACCCAGTCATCCGGTGTCTGCTGCGTATCCTCGGTTGCACCATCTTTGCACGTGGCGAGACGTTCGCCCGCGCCAATGTTGAGGATATGCAGCTGGTGGATCATATGCTGCGCCCCGACAGCACTCTCGAGCGGCCCGATCTGATGCTCGCCATGATCCACCACTGGATCGACATCCAGAGGCAGCCCAAGCCGGGTGGCGTTGTCTACATCTCGGCCTATGTCACTCTGATCGCCGAGCGCTTACACCTCCAGATTATCGGCGACGAGGAGTGCAGGAGCTCCCGATCTCTCTCTCTCACTCAGTTCACCACCTACCGATTCATCGAGCAGGCAGCAGGACGCGATGGGCGTAGTACTTGGGCTTGGCGCATGCCTGACCAGCGTTCCAGCTATATCATGCCTTTCCCGGTCACTCTCTCCTTCGAGGACCGGCGCACTTGGTTCTTCACCCGTCCAGACCGCGTGCGGCCTGCCCCTGGAGCCCCACCTCCACCTCCACCACCACCGCAGGGCGATGAGGAGATGATCGATGCCACCACCTCTCCAGTCCAGGCTCAGTTTGAGCAGCTGCATCCTCTCTCTCCTCATGTGCACCCATTCCCCGGCCAGGCTCCCCCCTTCTCCGAGCAGGTACATCCTTCCCCCTTTGGTGCAGGTACCTCACTCTTTGGAGCTGGCCCCACCACGCACCAGACCGGCCCATCCACCTCCGCCTACGCTGCCGGCCCCTCCACCTCCTACAGTAGACCAGTGTACCCCCCTCCAGTCGCTGAGCCCACCATCCAGGATGTCTACCACCTGATGTACGGCATGCGTCAGGAGCAGGGTGTTGCACTCTATGAGCAGGGTGCTGCCATTCGTGAGCAGGGCGCCACTATTCAGGATCTCACGCAGGCGGGTGACTGGGATCGAGGAGCGGTTTAGCGACTGGCTCTGGTACGACCATCCCGAGGACTGATCAGGTTCGCTCTCTTTTCCCCGAGCTTCTTTTATCTCTTTTATCTCATAGTCTTGAAGCATTGAGGACAATGCTCAGGCTAAGCTTGGGGGGATGACATTTGCATGTAGGTCATGTTTACTTTACCGTTATTTTTCTTGCATTTTTTCGTATTTTCGTGCATTGTTAGGTGAAAATTTGCGTGAACTGCTAGAATTGAGAATAACTTTGAAACAATTTAGTTGTGATTAGGATAGACCTGAGTGAATTGGAACTAACCCACAATTGGTTATTGAACTACTTAGGTTGAGATGTTTTTAATAATGGAAAAGATGAAACAAACTTAGAATTGAATCGAACGAGATTATTCGAAAAAACTGAATTGTGCCTTTAGGAATTGGGATTTTCAAATTAAGAAAGTTTGGAATATCCATTGGTATGAATGAATACCAATAGATGTGTGTATTCATGGTATGAGCAAAAAAAAAAAAAAAAAAAAAAAAAAAAAAAGAGAAAAGATGGAGAAAATAAGAGTACTGGCAATAAGCCTCGAATGGGCGCCTTTGAGCTCGTCTCCCAATTAGAAGTAAAGAAAGAAAATTTTGCTCATACCAACACACTTCGTTCGCAACTTTCTTACCCTTAAGCTTGATTCAAGCTTGGGAGAGGGAAAATGAAAAGAAAAATCACCTTGAATAAAAGCACTAACTCGGAAAAAGAATGAAATTGTTTCGATCAAACCTAAGTAATTAATCTTTCCATTGTTAGAAGCATCTCAAAATAAGAAGTTCAATTGACTAATTGGTGGAGTGAATCAAGGTTTATAAAGGGATGTTTGAATTACAACCGAATCGATTCTAGAAATTCTTGACTATAGCAGACTCACGTAGGTTTTCACATTTAGACTTGTATCTGCATTTAGATTTAGTTGTCCAGCACTTTTACCCGAGTTTGAAACTTTTTGCTTGAGGACAAGCAAAGGTTCAGCTTGGGGGAATTTGATACCTCGCATATTTAGTCTATTTTAGGTCTGTTTTAGTACCAGATTCGTGCCCTAATTCACCTGAATTATGTGCATTTCATCGATATATCTTTAGAATTTGGTACTACTGAGTGTTTGTTTGTTTTCTGCAGGTTTGGAGCAAAACACACGAAGAAATGACAATTCAGATGATGAGGTACGACCCTTACCAGGCTTGGTACGGGTCTCACCGGACTTAGCCGATTTCAGCTCATCACCCCTGGTACGGCCTGGCCGTACCACTTTGGTACGGGCCGTACCTAAAGGCGGCCTGACAGATTCAAATTTTGGCAGAGGCTATTTAAAGCGGGGAACTCTCCAATTTTGATATTGATTCCATTCCAGATCCATTTGAGAGCACAGTAAGAGAGAGAAAGAGAGCTAAGGAGCTAGGAGCAAGAAGGAAGGAAGAGGAAAGAGGCGAAACTCGACGGATCTAGCTTCCTCCTCTCGATCCCTTCGATCCATGGCTATCTCTCTCCCTTTTATTGTATTTTTAGATCAGATCATGTGCTGTGAGTAGTTATTTTAGTTTCTAGGGTTTAGAGATTGATTCTTGATTTGTTTTGACTTTCTTTGACTTGTATCTTGTATGAACTCTTTTGATTGATTGATTGTGATTACTTTGCCATCTCTTGCTTTGCTTGCTGTGATTGTGTATGATGTGCCTCTAGGTTTAGATCGAACCTATCAAGGTCATGTGATCATCTCATTCTCTCATCCAAATCAAGTGCTTAGGGTAGAATAGTTCGAATTGAAGCCGAGAGGTTAAATTCTCCTCTAATCGACAGATTAGAGGGTGCCTTAGATCTCCAATCAACCAGCTAGGGTAGATCTGTACCAAAACACGAGAGTTGAGGTGTAGAAATCCCTAAAAGGCACTCAATTGCATTCCAACCTAGATCTTGATCCAACAAACGATGGTTGAGGGTTAGGAACCTTAGGTATGGTCAATTGAACCTTTCTAAAGAGTTTAGCACAAGGTACCAGCAAGGAAATGCATCAACTCGAACTGGTAAGCTCTGTTCTGGGAAGCCAGTACGGGTCTTACCAGAGTGGTGCGGCCTTGCCTTACCAAGTGAGGTACGGCCTAGCCGTACCACCTTGGTACGGGCCGTACCACTAGAGGCAGATCAGAGATGAAATCTGAAACCCTGGAAACGCCTTTTATCCATAATCAAAACACAATTTGCATTTCTTCTAGCATTTTATTACATCTTCCTGAATTGTTTGAATTGCTTGAATTTCCTTTTTAGGAAATTAAATACCAAACAAAACCATTTCTCACTTCTAGTTTTTGATTAAGTTCGATAGATTCTAACCTCGTAATTGCCCGTCCCTGTGGATCGATACCCGATTATACTACCCGATAGAGGTTGTGCACTTGCATCCCTTACTCGTGGAGTGTAAACGCGGTTTTAAAAGGTGCGCCCTCAAGCGTACCGAAACTTGCGTTGCGCTTTGCGCGCATCATTTAGCCAGTCCATTGTTGTGCTTAAAACATCTATATCCTTTCCAGCAACCTCATATATACTCCACCTAAATTGATCCAGTGTGAGATTAGAATGAGAGTAGTGATTGTCTGGACTTAGTGCATGTGAGCTCGCCTATCTTTGAGCTGTTGTGCTCACCTTCTTTCTTTGAGCTGTTGTGCTCATCTATCGTTTGTGTGGATTGCATGAGTGTCGTGTTGTCTCGTACCGGTCACAACTTGTATTCCTTTCTTCATTGGGTAATAGAAAAATGTGCTTATTTAAGTTGCGTTGCTCCAGAGACGTAGGTCCTTCAGTGGCTGAACTTCGTTACCAACTTCTGTGTCACACCTTCCAATTCTATTTATTTACTTTACTTTATTATTTATTTAATTTACAGGTTTTTGATTCCATCGATCAAGAACTACACATTAACACACATGTACACTTAGATTTAATTTTATATGTCAAATACTTAGTAGATAGAGTTTAATTTTAAACAGTTCCCTATTCACCCCCCTCTAGGTGCCGTTAGAGACAACACACGTACCATGCCATGCTGTAACGGAAACATGTCGTGCTTTTTTAGATCCCAAGTACATTGTAGTGGTTCGCTGATCCTATAAATTAGTTATCTTTTGAAAAAATAATGCGACATAATCAGCAAAAAAAAAAAAACTAATACAGTTTAATAACCCTTTTGTGCTAAAAGTAGGGGTGCAAACGGATTGAATACGGATCAGTTAGTGGTAAAATAATATATGTATTTGCTTTTATTTTTCAGATACAGATACAAATTAGATATTTGACGGATATAGATACGGATCGGATATCTGTAGATATACATAAATCTTTTCATAATATATATTAAACTATATGATATATATTTACTATTTGAATACGGATAATTAAAATTTAAAACTATATTTGTGTCCGTATCCGTATGGATATTCACATATCTGATATTCATATCTAATTTTCAGATACAGCTCTAGATACGATCAGATAATATCCGATCCGTTTGCACCCCTAGCTAAAAGTGTACCAGAATGCTATAAATTAGCTGTAAAATCCTGATTTTACCATAAAACGTAATTTCTACAAAAAATCCCTACTTTTTATAAAACGCTATATATCAATTTTTATATACTCCAGGATTTTTATTTTTCCATTTTATAGTCAAGACTGTTGAAGCTCTCACATTTCATTAGTAGAAAGCTAAGGAAAATTCCAAACTTGACAGCGAGATTCTAAAAAAAATAAATGAAAGCTAAGGTAAAACATAAGCATATATATATATGGCTATATGCTATGCCTCTATAATACACACTGATAAGTCAAACATGAAAGAAAATCCAACAAGGAAAATAATGAGTTTTTACCCGGAATTGGAGATTGGGAGGTTGCAGAAGTACAAGATCGCACAAGAGAAAGAACAGGTAGGTGCAGGGTGAACGGGAGGCGAGAAGAAAATGAATGGAGGTTTTTCGCACAGAAAAATCACTAATGAAGAGAGAGAAAATCGAAACATTGTTGTCATGACGGTGAGGCCTTGATATGTGAAGTTAATTCATATTCACCACTCACTCTTTCTATTTTACTCCTTATTTAGCAGCTTAAATGTAGAGCAATGAATTTATTCCACCTCTTACTTCACAACCAAAACCTTTTTCATACGCTTACTCGATCTCAAAAATAATATAGCTAGAAATGAAACCCGACTGAAATCATCAAACCAACAAATGTCAGAAGTGGGATTTGAACCCACGCCCTCTCACGAGGACCAGAACTTGAGTCTGGCGCCTTAGACCACTCGGCCATCCTGACGTTTTTATTATTGATCTAAATTCAAAATAAATCCCTACATTATTGTATTGATCTCTCACACATTTAACCTTACATGAAACTCTTCCCCTTTTTTTTCTTTTTTTTTCGTAGTGCAAAATTTGATGTGAATATGCAAGAAGAAATGCACCAGCAGAATAAAAAAAAAAGCCGGCCATCTCCATTCCAAGTTTCTGTTTCACTCAATGGCGAATCATTACCAAGATCGACATTGAGTAGTACAGTAATAAATTAAGTCCCAACTCGCGGACTGGACTCGATCAATGCACCATCATATGGGTGGTAATTTTGGATTGGTCTCTAAGACTTGGTAGTTCTCTCTCTGTTTTTTATCAAAGTTCATCCGTTTGAGTGTGTGACTTGGAAGGACAGGGTTCCCTTGATGTCCCTTGTGTAACAGAGCTATGGGATAGTAATAGTTATCTCCGTATTTAGCCATCATATTGTTTAGTCTGTTGAACTGTTCTTTCAACGTGCTCTTCTCTTCTCTTTCTCGTTGCAATTCGGATTTTGTCACTGCCAACTATTTCATAAAAAGAAATTTTTTTTAGCAAAATTAAATATTCTCTCATTTCTACTAAAAGTTTTCTTTTCATTTCTATTGGTCTCTTATTTTGTAAAACTTCAATTTTATTAATATATTGTTGGCTCGTAATTGCCAACTTGTATTAAAAAAAAACTAATTAAAATTGTTTTTTTTAAGGTTAGTGGCTTTTAAATTAAAATTGTTAAATGTGCAATCCTATTGCGATTGCGAATGGATTGAAGAATGTAGGTAGACAAAAATCAATCTTAATTGAAGTAATGCATCAAGATAATAGTTCTTACCTCATGTGCCACACGCTTGTATGCCTGTTGCAGTGGTTCTTCATTGTTCAAACCAATCTGCTCTCATTACAAAATTATAAAGAAATAAAAAAAATACCATCAAATTTTGCACAATAAATATTATCGAATTTTTCAACAAAATAAATGTACTAAATCTACTAACTTGAAGGGTAATATCTTCTTCTTTGATCTGCGGAATCGACGACGACACTGAACCAGGTTCCAATTTAGGTATTTTTCTTTTCTCACTCGAAAAAAAATCTATCTCGTTTACAATCTTGCGCTTGCCCTTTCTATCAACGCTTGCCTCATCATGGAAGATCTTTCTCGATGGAAAACTAGACGGTATAAAATTCCCGAATACATTATTTCGAAGAATAATAGGTCGTTTTGTTGTTGTATCGACAACGCTAAACATTACACCAGCCAAGTTGCTCGCATTGTTCTGTATGGGAAATATACCTGTCTTATCCATACTCTTTGGAGTGATCACAAGATCGAGATTGCGGCGAGGAGAATGATTGGAGGGGAAAATAATTGTCAGCTATTTAGTGGCAATATATAGCGGTAGTTCGGGATAGTTATAACTTAAACTTCTCTAAAAATAACAATAAAAGAGGAAAAAAATACACTGTTTAATTTTGGTAGGGGCAATATATAGTGGTAATTCGGGTTAGTTGTAACTAAAACTTCTCTAAAAATAACAATAAAAGAGAAAAAAAAAAGCAGGTCAAGCAAGGCATTCAAAAGAGCTGTCTTTGCTTATAATAGATCACTGTAGCGAGATCATTGCATTTTTTGTTGGAGCAATGCACTATTGATAGAAATAAGCATTCTAACAGGAGGTGCTTTAAACTTGAAGAAACACAAGCATCACATCACATCAAAATGATCAAATTTTCCATTTTGCTTTCAGATTTCTAACTGAAAAAAAATAAAAGCATGAAATAAGCTAACTGTACGTATCAAGCTAGTCCGGTCACTTATTCAGGTGTGACCGTTCTTTTGCATCGGAAACCTCTTTTGGATAACAAAGAGATATTTCATTGATCTATATTTAGTTACCCCAAGTTAAAAATCAGGGCCTGAGCGCGAGTCTTGTGAGTACTATAATTCGAAAATCGTTTGTTTTATTTGCACTTCTAAATATAAAACCAAGCAATTGCCGACAACCATAAAAAAAAATATATATATATATATATAAATCCAAGTGTTGTGCCGTGTCAGTTCAAGATAGAAATTATAGAGTCGGTTCATGGCCGTACATGCTTTACAAAAGTGCTATCCATGTGCCCGAAACAGAGGACGAAATCGATGCTGGAAATATACTAATTATACCGAGATTTTTATTAATATCCAAAGTTAATTAGAAATTAATAAATATGCTCAGATCCGCTGGGATTAAAAAAAGTCCGTACCGGTCATTAAATGGCCGGTACTGTATCTATTTAGTTAATGGCCGGTATCAGATTCTAAGTTAATACCTTCACAAAACATGTGTTGTAATTAGTGGCATGACTGAGTCTGCATATGTGCAGGTATGGGTATAACAGCATAAAGCATGACATAAAGAGCACTTGAGAGTAGGTCCGATGGGTATCAGACCTACTCTGGTTCGATGAGTTTAATCACTGTTGATTTGCTTTAAGACTTCGTGCGAAATGCTTTAAACTTCGTGCATGTATGTTTCAATCGTGCGCACAAATCTTAAATTAGATCGGACGGTCATCATGCTCGTTGAACCTAAAAGTAGACTCCATTCTCCATGAAGAGATGTTACATTGAATAAAAATTAGCTAGCATTTCAATTTGGGCCAACGGTCTCTGTACCTGTTTTCACATAAATAGGGAAAATAATGGTGCCCCAAATTTTGCAACTGAGCTAACAATAAACTTAAATCTGTACTTGTGTAAACATTAGTTGACCATTAGCTCAAATATCAAATACAAATGTACCTTTTTCCTTTTTCTAAAACAACGTGTACCTTGTTTTATTTTCAACTGAGAAACTTAGTTTTAGTAAACACTTGTTCAAAATGGAAGTAATTCTACTGAGATAGCATCTGCTGTTATATTCATTGGGCTACTAGATAAGCATAACCAAAGTATTTGATGGGAAAGAGTGGTCAATTTAGAATAATGTCACTTAATTACCACAAAGGGTCAACACCTCCAACAGAAATTTCCTTAAATGCAAGACCAAGAATGCCATCAAATTTGCGGCCGCAAAAACAAGGCTCGTCTCTTTCGTTGCTTCAATAAAGAGCTGAGAAAAACTTTCCCAATAAGATTAATAATCATTAAACTGTAGATTAAAATACTGATAATTGATAAATCACCACACAAGTTAAATTTTCAAACCTGTTTTTTTACGACAAGGACGCCGACAGTGACTGAATCTTGGCTAAAAAAGCCAGAAATTGCACTTGTTCCGTAGGTTATTGAGGCACTTGTACCTGGTAAAAATAAGAGAAAAATAATGATTTTAGGAAGAGGTGCTATAACAGTTCTATTGAGAGCATGTATTCACATTCGATACCTGTATTTAAAAAAAAATCTTTCAATGAGATAATGGTGAGATTTTTTTTTTTGAAAAAAAAAATTTATCCAAATTTTGTGTTTATATTTTTTGCAATGAGATACTTTGGTTGCTCACTTCTCAAAGAATAATGAAAAAAGGGACAAACCATCCTGTTTATAGGTGCTTGATTTGCTTGATGCGTATCTGTTGTGAAAATAGCATGCCATCTGCAAAATACAGAGAAGATTAAATTAAATTACTACCAAAACTATTGTGCATATAAAATCTACTCAAACGTTTTTCCAAAGAGAGAAGTGCCAAATTCCTAACCAAAAGGTTTTAAAGGAACAAATTGAAATTTGAAATATCAGCAACAGGCAAAGCAAACATTTTTTTTTTTTAAAACAAAAAATGAAAAAAGTTACTGAGAAATATCACTTGGATGAGGGGACCCAGTGGTTAGAACTCCCAGTATCGAAAATCACTGTGAATTTCTGAGCTGGTGTGCCATTGCCAATATCACCGAAATATTGTGCATTCATGTAATTCTTTAGTGAGACTATATCAGCATCCTCAGTTAGTCTCCTAGTGTGGAAACCATACTTCTTTCCGAGAAAAATCAAGCTATCTTTTGTGGTCTGACGGCTTCCTTGGTCAATCGGTTTCTTCTTGAGCTCGATTCTGAGCAGATCGGTGGTTGATGCGAGGAGGCATGATTGTAGAAGAATGATTGAGAGGAGGAAGATAGTGAGAGAAACAATCTTTGTATTGGTTCCCATGGTGATGCTGGTACCTATTTGATCAAAAGAAACATCGAAAGATTAAGCATCAAAATGTTTTGAACAAAGAAATTAGATCAGATGTCGTTTGTCATTGAAGTAGAGTTTTAAACGTTCTACCATTTCATTAAATAATAGTAATAACATAAAATTGAAGTGCATGTCAAATAGAAATTTTGGTTTTGTTTTCAATTTTTGCTCATGGAGAGAATTATCCTTTTCATATGTCAAAAGAAACATTTGAGAAATCGCATCCATGACAAATATAACATTCAAGGAGCACTTAAAAACAAAATTCATGATTCAAGTATGAAAATAATTTAAAGGACCAAAAAACGAACTAAAATAGACGGAAGAATCCAATAAATGAAGAGAATCCCAGTAGATGAGCTAAAATTGTTAGCTGCTGCGTGGATAAGCACACGCGAAGAATCGGAAAAGGCAAGATAGAGATGAATACCTGAGAAAGTAAATAGAGAAACCTTGAACCAAAACAAAAATTGAGCAAGGAGACCAGAGTATATATATGTAATATTGTTTAAATAGGCTAGAACGTAATTGATTTGAGTGTGTTTAATGATGCACCGTTGGATTGTTCAACGCATTAATCTCGGCCATTGTAATGGAGTTGCTTTTATTGGATTTGGAAAGCAATTGGGGTGCAAAACTTTTTTTAAAAAGAAGAATGCTACCTGTCCCCATAATTGTCCCCGAGCAAATCATTTTTTTTTCTGTCAGTAAAAGAGACCGGCGGTTTTTCATCGGGCGTCAGACCATAATTAATTCATCTGATGTCCGGTCTAACCGGGAACAGCTTGGGTCCCATGCCCATCGGACTCAAATTTGGATTTAGGGACCGTCCAATTCACTTTAAAATTCGTGCGCACATTTTAAAGCAGATGTGAAAGTTGTGGATGCGAATTTTAAAGCAGTTCAGACGGTCATTGAACCCATCGAACTCACTTTGAGTCCGATGGGCATCGGACCAAAGCTGCTCCCGGTCTAAGCCGTCTGACTCATGTTTAAGTTCGTGTGAACAGATTTAAATATGTACTAATTTTAACTGCCCTATAACTATAAACCGTCCGTACGTATTTCGACGCAAATCAAATGACTTAGACTATACATCAAATAGAATAAAATAACATATAAAATTAACTGCCGATTAAAATAAATACAAATGGTCTGTGCCAATCAAAACCCTCCTCTTCCAGTAATAAAATATATATATAGTATTAAATGTAAAATAAAAACAGATTGGTAATAAATTTATACTTTATACAAATTTAAACTATTATATATAAACTGCCTGAATCGAGAATGAAAATTACCTGACCAGACAAATTATTTTGTCTTACAAAAATCAGTTTGCCTTGGGATTTAAAAAAAAAAATTAGAAATATGGTCGCTTACTTGTATTAAAAAATGAGAATTGATGGGTCATGTATTTCAAATTTGTCAACTGTTGACATGGACCGTCGGATGAGTACACATTTTGACTGGCAGTTGTTAATCCGAAATTTTTATTTATAACATAGTTCAAAAAAAAAAAAAACCACATAAATATCATTTCTGAGAATTTCGATTTTCACCACGGCCACACCAGCATTCTACGGACCTATTTCAGCGGGGCTGCAGAATACCGATGCGGACTCTTAAATGAGTCCGCAGAACCATTTTGCGGACTCATTTTTTTTTTCAAACTTTGAGATATCTCATAAATGTGACACATTCATTCCTAGAACAAAAAATAGTAAAAAACCAAAAGAAAGAAAGTGGGGGCGACCAATTTCTTCTTGATTAAAATCGTTTGAATGTTGCAGTCAAACCGTCGTTCCCATAGCCTCTTCTTGCTCATCTTCACCGTCACTGCTGAAAGCTTATCTGATAGTTCTTCTGATCTGCTCCCGCTCCTGGCTTCCTAGCTAGGTCTAGCCTGGACCTCTGCCTCGACATTATCAATCAAAGAAAGAATCTACTTCTTAGTTTCGGGTGATCTCCTCTTCTTCCACTTATGAAACCCGGGGTCTTCCCCCTCTGTGGAACTTATGCAGAGCAATCTAACTTCAATTCTCAATCACTCTAGCTCCACCATGCATGACGAAGGCCTTGAAAGGAAAAGCATTCTTTTTAAAACAATCTTCACAAAAGCTCATCTCCACCGACTTCACCTTCGGCACCAAGCCCTTGTTGGCTAGTATTTTTATGCCCCTCTGACCAGCACCTATACCTGAATATAGACCTCAAAATAAGTACCAGCAATGGAAACAACAACCACCTACCAGAGGAGTCCGGATCCCCTAAAGTAACCCAATTTTTGAGTTTAGACGTGTACGGTGCCTATTCGGTGGTAGCGCAGGGGGCCAGTATTATTTGTGGGGTCCAGGTTCTTTAAGATTCGTGTTAGAGCACCTTGGACGGTTTGGATCAAAACTCAAAAATTGGGTTACTGCACTGGATCTGAATTCCTACCAGAGTATATTTCCCAGTGTTTGAAGGCGGGTGCATAGGTTTTAACAATGTATACCAAAAGTGGGGGAGTGGTATAAGGTCAAATTAGCAGCTATGCATTTGAGAAGCAAGGCTGAGAGCTGGTAGAAAAGCCTAGTGTTTTCTAGAGGTCAAGTGACTTGGGAAGAGAATAAAACTAAAAAAATTTGAGATATCTGATATAGATGCGTGGTGTCTCGATAAAACACCAAAAAAAAGAAAAAAATGGGTCTGCAGAATCATTCTGCGGACCTATTTGAGGGTCCGCATCGGCATTCTACGGTCCTGTTGAAATGAGTCCGCAGAATACCAGTGTGGCCGTGGTAAAAATCGAAATTCTCACAAACGATGGTTATTTGATTTTTTTTTTTTTTGAACTATGTTAGAAATAAAAATTTCGGGTTTTTAATTCATACTAAACATAGATAATAAAGTGAAAATTGTCCTGTATATACTTTATGTTCTTCATAAATTGTCCTGTCAAAATGTATTCCCGGATGAAATAATACCTTAGATTGACTTTATTATTTCAGCCATTTCTAATCTATTATTTAAGTCATTTTTAATTGTACTAATTTTGTGATTGATAGATATTAATAATTTTGTGATCAATTCTAATAATCTAAAGTATAATAATTAACATATAATAAAATCTAAAATTAAAAATAAAATTGTATAAGTATAAATAAATTATAATTTTTTCTTAGTCATATAAATGATATTTAAATAATGGCAAACATCATTATATTTTTGATAACTTAAAGTATCTTTTATAGTTAGAAAATTAAATTAAGCACTTTGAGATCATGATAATTTTTATGAGATTCAGATGGAAGTATCTCTTTTGTCTTATTAAGCATGTAGATGTCCTGAACCACCAACGGTTGTGATTAAAAAAATGAAATTTCGGATTGAACTCCGATCAAACGGTCTATCTTTTTTTTATTCTATGCTTGATATTTTCTTACGTGTAGAAGTCTAAATTTATTTAGACACGTACTTGTCATACTTATTTGATTGTTAGATACTCGATTTTCAGATTAGTCCTGATTTCTTTCAATTTTTAAATGTCATTTAAGAAATTTTTGAATTAATTGGTCATGCCTTTATTTCTTTCTATTTTTATATCATTTAAGAAATATTATTTGTCATCTAATACTCTCATTTAAGTAAACATAATTCTACTCTATTCAAAATCGATCTGTGACATTCCAAATTAATAAATATAATACACCACTTTTGTTGCTATCACTATTTATTTAATTATTTATTTAAATAAGTTGAATCTTATCAGCCTAAAACACGGTAAAAATTAATATTAGCAAGCTGTAACTTGTTTGAAGTGTTCAAAAGAGAGAGGGGTGCACAACTTCCAACTTTTTTTTTAACAAATTAAGAACACTAATGCCTATCAAATTTATGTGTTATGTCTCAATTTAATTTTTTATAACTAAAACATAAATTTGAAATTCGAAGACCATGCCAAGGAAAGAGACATGTTAGTTTAGTAAATATTTTCTTTCAAAGTATAATATAAAAAGGCCTCCATTGCAGAGCAGATATAACTCATATAACCTGCTGACACCAAGTTCATTAGAGGAGGAAAATGATCATTGACATGTGAGAACCATAAAGCAGACGCAAATGAAAGAATCAATCCAAAGCAAAATTTGGCAGCTAATAATTAATTCCCAAAAACACATAAGATCTTTAAAAATTAAAATCCAGATCACAACAGAAATATTGTTTTGAGAAGAGTTACAGTATCTTAAAAGTTAAAACTTAAAACATATTGTTATTTGCAAAAGCACATCCATCTTTTGAGATTGAATCATACTGAGTAACAAGGCATGTAAACCCAGCAATGCAACACGTCACTCAGAGAACCCACCTTCTTTGTTTTCCCTGTGCTCAAGTCCAACGACATGAAATGGGCACATCCCAGAGGCATAAACAGGATGTCTTTCTCTGGATGAAATGCAAAATGCCCAAATAATCGCATGCGGTAGCACATATGAGAAACATCGGAATGAGGCTGGAGACCCGAATATATTTGATGAAGGCTTAATCGGTGCTTCAACACCCATTCTTGTTGAGTGTAGCTCTTAAGAACCCAAATGAACAACAATCCTTTCTTGTCGCACAAAGACAGACAATGCAAGAGCCCTTGCGACTGTCCGATTTCAACCAAAGTATTGTTTTCTATATTTGGCTGGTGGATCACCTCATAGGAGCATTTTTTTGGATCGATGCTCAGGATTTCATGCTGAGTTGTTACACGATACACCCTTCCTTCAACAAAAGTGCCCTTCGAACAAAATCTGATCATTGTGTTACATGTCAAATCTTTCCGACTGATGCATTTGCCTCTCTCAAACGAGAAAATGTCAAGAAAGCTAAATATTCCTCCACCATCCCTCCAGCTTGAAAAGCATATGATGTGAAACTGAGAGTGTACTTGAGGATCGAAAGCTAAAGAAAAAGTCTGATAGAACCTTTCATGGTCAAATGTTGGAGTGAAGGACCACACTGTAAGCAGAGTCTGAGTTGCCGGGTTATAGACAAATAGTTCGTGTACAGTTGGGGTGTTCATGCTCAATGCTTCAATAAGGAGGAGACCATTACAACAGTCGATTATTCTCAAAAGGGCATAACTTGATAAGGCACTGATCGTTCCATCAATTTTCACCTTGTCAGCGCCACGAGATAACTTCATAAATCCAGCACCAAAGCTAGAATTGTTGTAAAAAATACCACCCAATCTTGGTAAGTGCTTGTTGAGCTCCAGGGCAATAGAGAAGAGGGAGAGCCATAACTTGCAAACGGTTTTGCAGCAAAAGAAGGACTTAGGTGGCAAGAGAGAAAGGATCTCTATCACCAACTCATCTGGGAGTGTACCGATTGGTGATGAGGCTCGGTTGTTTCTCTTGCACTGCGATGATGAGTTAGTGGTCCCTGCTCCTTAAAATTTAATTTTATTACGAACATAGCAGATTCAGTTGTCTCTGAAAATGGATGTTAGAGAAATTTTGTAAGAAGAGTGAATCTTTTTAAGTTGACCACAGAAATTAAGTCCTTCATTTTCCTTAGTTTGGAAATTTTAACACGGACAAAAATATTTACTTTAACATAAAGAACTATATATGCTAATGGTCATCTTTAATACACTACAGCAAATTTGACTATCAGCGACCGGTAGTAGAGACCAACGAAATCGCCGGTCGCTGATAGTATTTTTCTGCCAAAAAAAATACAAAATAAGTGGTTTTGGCGACGAGACTTTCTGCGACCGGCGAAATTACCTTTCAGAGACCAAATTGTCCCGGTCGCAGAAACGTTTCTGTAAAAAACGCGCGATTCTTTTCTCTCTGTCTCGTCTCCCGCGTTAGGTTAGATGTAAAAGTAAAACAAAAGAAATTCGCCGCCTCCGGTCTCCCGATCCCGACCCGATCGAAGCCCCCGCCTCCCGATCGAAGTTTCCGACCCCGACCTCTCTCTCTAACCCCGACCTCTCTAGATCTCTGACCCCGACCTCTCTCTCTAACTCCGACCGCTGATCTCTCTGACCCGACCCGCTGTCTGACCCGCGCTAAATCAAATCAGGTGCTACTCTTCCTCCACTCTCATCTCTCTGAAGGATTCGCCTCCTCCTTTTCGTATCCAGGTAATATATTAAGGAGTTGATTAGATAAGTTAGCTATTATTGTTTTCCTTCATTTCTTGGAGGAACTCGCTAAGAGATGTCTTTCAACAAATAAAGAAGCGATTTTGACACCTTTGTTGAATTTATTTGTAGTTGGAGTACTGAGCTGAATTGGGAGATTTTCTAGTCTCAATTTTGTACGGGCGATCATTTCGGCAGTAGCCAACTGGTGCATGCTCAACTGCTAACCATTACTAGTCTATTACAAACCCACTTCCTGCAGTGCTTTGAAAATATATTAAAGGATCCCTATAATACTCGAAAAAAATAAAATAAAAAACAAACTACCAGCACATGCTAAATTACTCTACTGCTCCTACTGTGGCAGTTTTTAAATTGTTCTCTAGGCTTAAGCTTCTGGGTTATTTCTTTTAAGAAATTTTAGGTTGGGATGAATTTGACGCATCTTCACATTTGAAATAAATAGAAGGAGGGTAAGTGTGATATATTAGAAAAGTCCACAATGAATTAAAATATATATTTAGGTTTGTTTTTCTCATGCTCTACAATCTTGATCTTCAACAAATTGGTGGCCAGTTTGTAATAGACTAGTAATGGTTACCACATACATTTCAAATCACGACTGATTTTTGTAACTAAATTGTACTTGCTCTGATTAGAGAACATATCATGCTCTGATTTGGTTACACAGATTCCCCTCTATGAAATTGAAATTGCAATTTGTTGCAAGGGAGGAGCTTTTTTGTAATTTAAGAACATCACACACATCTGACATTTTAGTTTAAGAACATCACACACATCTGACACATCTGACATTTTAGTTGAATTTCTAAGCCAGAAGGACATGGACCTGGACTGATAGAAGTTAATTCAATTACACAGCCAAAGAGATCTTGTAAGTCTCTATAAAAATGGCTAAAGATTCTTGTATCATACTTGAATCCATACCTATTCTTTGTGACCTGTATCAGGTTGCACTGAAATTTGAACACCGTACCAGTAAAGGATGTAACTATGGAGCTCCTTATGAATGGCAAGTATACAAGTGAGTGCTTCTTTTGTCACTTTTCTTTGTACTTTATGTTTTTCATTGAACAAAAATAAAATCAGTACCATAGTGCACTTTTCTTTCAGAGTCTTTTAACAAAAATAAAATCAGTACCTGAAGGCTGAAGTTATATAATCACTGTACCCATGGCCAATGTAGCAATGCAAGTATGCATGCGGCCTATTTTGTATCTATTTGTTGAATTGTTTCTCAAATAAAATTACTCCAGTACTTGGTGTAACTAGATTGGGGAATGTTTAGCTAATAAATGCTTTGTGCTACAGCACCTTAAGCGGCAATCACGGTGTGCCACGCGTACATTATAAAGGGAGGAAAGGAGAGTACTATATCATGG
>JAJGRW010004352.1:0-95004 GCA_025461045.1 Carex parvula | reverse complement strand
ACATGTCAATTTCACTGTTTTGAGGATTTTCTTTGTATCAATAATATTTGCATGGTGCTTTGTTATTAAGTTTGGTTTGGTACCGTACCAGAAACAAAGGTAAGAAGATCAAGGTTTCAAAAGTTTATTTAATCAAAAGGTTTAAACATCAAAAGGGTGTCAAAGTATGATTTTTTGCAAGAAGATCCTTGGCTTTTGTTGAAATCATGATTTAAGTGTTCTTTCATCTTTGAATAAAGGACAAATCATCGAGAAATCATTGGCTCAAGATATAAATGACATGAGATGGCCTTAGCCATGGTGTATTTACACTTTAAACCTCCATCTCTCACTATTCACATATGAGTTTATTTAATTTCCTTATTTTGTGCACATATGCATTTGCATGCATGCAAGGAAATCAAATACTCTCCATATGCAACATAGGTCCATTAAAGAGGGTTTGGCAGGGAACTATATAGCTCAACCCATTGCCAATCTCTATCTTTTCACTTTGATTGTTTATTCTTTTATTACTCTTTAATCCCTTCTAATAAAATAATGAAATGAGTTAGATATAAGTGGAACTATACATCTCAACACTAATGTCCTTACCATTTGATTATCTTATACAAGAATTAAAGAGTATATTAAAGAAGCAAAAGGCAAGGAAAACAAGATTAATATTTTTTATGTTTTTATGAAAGGCAATAAGCATGAAAGATGAAAATGCAAGATTTTTATATTTTTTTATAATAACATTGAACTAAAATTCATGTTTATTTTTATCCTTTTATTTTAGAATCCTAGGTCTTTTTATTTTTATCAACTATTAAGTTGAGTCATGCCTCATCTTTACTATTCTCTCTACTATTGCATTGATTACAACAAAGAGAGAGTTTTATTTATTCAAAGGAACTAAATCCGAAATCTAATCCATTATTACATTGATTGTAGCAAGAAGAAGAAATGACTTCATTATTATTTTTTTTTTTTTTTAGAACCTAGATCCATAGTTATCATTGAAACTAAGGATCCAAATTTTTTTTATTCATGCCATGAAAAAGATGAAAGAAAGCAAGAGAGCAAATCGAATCAAATAAAAAGAAAGATCAAAAGAATGAACATCAAAAGACAAATAATAGATTTCAAGCTCCAAGTAAGGAGCAAATTTCATTCATCCATCATTTCTTTAATGGTGGCCTTTGAGGCATTACATTGCAAGAAAACTAAATTTCTACCTAATTTGTATTGGATTTTAGGCCAAAATAATGGGATTTTTCTAGGGTTTCGGCCAAGCTTTGGCTATGTGGGTGATGGCTATTTCGGCCTTGTGAGGTGCTTCTCTTGTGTATGTTGTTGTGTTGTGTCATTCTTCATCTTCAAATGAGGAGTTTATATAGGCTAAGCAAGGAGTAAAACCTAGGGTTTAGATGAGCCTTGTTGGCATGATCTCCAATTTCTTTGTATTAAATCTCATTCAAAGGTTTAGATGCATCCAAGTAGTCATGCTTATCCCTCAAGCTTGAAGGGAATATTCTTGGCATTTTAACATTTTCATTGGTCATGTGACATGTGTCCATGGGGACAAAAATATCTAGAGCATATTCTAGAGTATTTTGGCATCTTCATTGGTCATGTGACATGTGTCCATGAGAACAAAAATATCTAGAGCATATTCTAGAGCATCTTCAATCCATTCATTGGACATGGGAATATTCTTCTTTGCTACCACCGAAATTTCTATCATGGTTCGGCCAAGTACAGCTCACTTATCCATTTATTCATCCATTCTTATATTTTTATTTTAGCCCAATATGGCTTTCGGCCAAGCCCATTCAATTGATTTATTTTTTTGCTTTCCTGATGAGCGAACCCAACTAATGATTTAGTTTGTTTAAATTTAATTCGGCCATGCTTTAATTCGGTCCAGCAACTCAATCTAATTTGGCCTCTAATATTTCTTTAATCAATTGAACATGACTTGGCTGGGTTATTTGACTTCGGCCTTGACCAATTTATTCAAGTCAAAGCTTGTTCACCCAAACCGTATACATATATTTCCAAAATCTCATATTAATGAATATGCTCAATTCTCTCCATTTATCCCTTAAATGGCACCCTCCATTCTTTCATTATTTTATTTATATTATTTTTTAAATCCCGACTTTTTAGGTCAAACACAAGCTATACCTTTTAAACCTTGGTTACACCTTTCGATTCAGATTGCAAGTGTACAATCTTATCGAGCAGTATATTCAGGTATCGATCCACAGGACGGTTGAAACCAGACTTAATTCTACTTAGATTTACTCAGTTCTAGAAGTTCTGCAAAGTTGGTTTTGGGTATTTATAGTCCTAACAATTCAATAACAGTAATTAAATGCAAGAAAGTAAATTAACTTGGTTTTAAGCAATAGTAAAAGGCGTTTCCAGAGTTATGACTTTATCTCAATTCTGCCTCGAGGTACCCAGTCCGTGTAGTGTCCTACACGGGCCATATCTAGTGTACACGGGCCGAGTACTGTCGTACACGGTCCGTGTGGTCCCCGAGTGAATGCAGCAGTTACTGTTTCTTTATGTTGTTCCTTTGTGTAGGGTTCTACTGACCAGACCTAATGTTTCTAAATCTCAACTGTCGTTTGTTGGTTCATTAACTTGGTATGGAATTGCAATATCTGCCCTCGTCGAGTTCTATATCTCAACTTTCGTATATTGGTCCGAATTACCTAGTTGCTTGCTTGATATACTAAAGGTAACATCTATCCGTCGATATGAGGAAATGTTCATCTGTCGGCTACTACTTGGTTTCACCTTTCGGATCACTAATCCTACCTCATGTACTTAGTTTGGTTGAGAGATTATAAGGGCCCAAAGTACCTTCTAGATATGGCCATGCATCTAGTGGTAAACCAATAAAAATCAAACAATTTAATCTAAGCAATTAAAATCAAACACAATCAAGCAAACACAAATTTCAACACAAGAATCCAATAACTAACATGCAAAACAAAATATTCGATTACATCACAATCCTAGAAACTAAAAGGTCTACTCAAACATAGTTCTAAAACAAATAAAAGAGATAATAGAAGAAGTTGCCATGACAAAACTCGAAGAACAAAGAAGATCCGTCGAAAATTCGCGTCTTTCGCTTCTCAACTTCGTCTTCAATCTTAGCCGCTCTTCTAAAACCTAGTTGTTGATTCTCATATCCAGCATGAGCTCTCTCTTGCCCAGAGAGGCCCTTTAATGCCTTCCATTCACGACCTTCCCGAGCTGGCACCAATTTCCATCTTTGGTTTATATTTCCAGAAATGCCATGCACAGTCCGTATGCAAGAGTGCACGGGCCGTGTGCCTGTGTCCTGTTGAAGTGAGTTGTGTATGGTCGTGTGTCTTCAGTCTGTGGTGGGGCAGAAGAGGGTGTACAGACTGCATGCAGATGGTGCACTGTCCGTGTATAAGCCTTCAGAATCCAGATTCTTCCTCTGTTTAGCCCGTTTCCTGTAAAATAAGAAGAAAAGCGCAGCAGTACCACATCCTACAGATATTCAATGAAATAAACACGACTTCAGAGTTTTAAGCACAGGTTTTAATACAAAGTACAGTCGAAATATGGACAAAATATCGAGACATCACCTACTAAACGAGTAAGTTTTGTTCTTTAGTTCTGCCAGCGTGTTTTTCTCTCGCGACAATGCCGGAGTAGGCTTTTGTGAATTGGAGGTTACATTTGCTGAGCCAGCAGGGGCTTGACCCTTTGTGGACTAAAATTTCAGATATTCCTTCAGAAGCTCTGATAGCATGCCTTCTAGAGGGAACGAATCAGGCGCTACCGTTGGGAGAGCTGCATTTACTTCATTTTGACTCTTTAGAGGTTCTGTTATCCATTTGTCTTTAAAACAATGTAGACAACTCCATTCTGGGTGTTCTTTATGTTTTTGAGAGTTTTCATTGAATCTTGTACAAGGAGGATGGCATATAGCCCTGCATTTGGGGCACAAAACCATTTCTATAATTTCTCCCAGCCTGTCACACACGCTGCAAGCGACAGAGGATGGCTGACCGTCTTCGGTCTTGTAGGGTGTAGAAAGTTGCACTGAAGGGAAGGTGTGTGCATATGCGTATAATGTTTCAGGGTTCAGTGCTCTCTGTTTTCTTAAGACATGGAGAGAGCATCGAACTTGAGACATCTATTTCTTTCTGCTATTCTTTCTGGTTCACCCTCGATAGACCTACTGTTCATGATCAGTCTATCGGGAGAGTTTAATGATTGTGGGAACGTTTAACTCCCAACGAGTGTAAGCCCCCGCTGTTAATTACATCAGCAGACCCTTCCAAGTCTAACTGAATACCTAGTTCATTCTGGGATTTGTGCCTACTTTTTGTATACTGCATAATAGGGCTAAAAGAATAGCTCATGTACTGACTTTTGGATTTGGTTTGTTTGGTTCTCTCTATTTGAATACATGTGTATGTGTATATGCATGTGTGATTGATATGATTTCATGTTAAAATGATGTTTATTATATCTTGAGAAGTCATTTGATGTTTGAGAAATATATATGCATACTTTATTTATATTTTGTTCATGACATGTTTTATTTTTATTTTGTTAATTGATAAAATCATTTAAGTTCGAAGAAAGGGGTATTTTGGTCATTTCAGGACTTGGATGATGTATGAACATATTCCATGTTGGCTTAGAAGTATAGAAGATTTAATTTGGGTTCATTTGGAGGTGGTTTGAGTTAATTTGGACTTCAAATGAAGAAGTTATGACCAAAAAGGACTTATTTGTGAAGTTTTATCTTTTCAGGGACTTATTTGCAAATTGCTAGGTTTTGAGATTTGCATATTGAATTTTAAGATGTGTGCTTGGGGCTTTAAGATTGTGTTGAGCATTGGATCGTGATAATGGACTTTGAGATTTGTTTGTTGGGTATTTTGAAGCAACCTTGAGGTTCATGGACTAATATATATACTATGACTCTGTCCATTTTTATAATTTTTATAATTTTATTCCTATTTTTAGGGCTTTTATTCAGATAGAAGGGCATTGGAGATCATTTCGCCATTTAATTAGCTGATTTTTCCATTTTTAAAGGTTGAACTTCAGAAATTCATAAGAAACTGAAATAAAATCCAAATAATGTGAAGTTTGTGTCTATTTTATGTGTTTTGAAGTTATTGACACACTGGTGCAGTTCATTTTGCATTATAGCCCCTGTACTGGTATGTATTGATCATTTTACCAGGGAGGGTCATTCAGTCTAGTACCAGTTTTTGTTTGCTGACAATCATTTTTGTAAAATTTGTACAAGATAGACTGCAACTCCAATTTGAGTGTTCTTGGTACCAAAATCTTCAAGAAAGCACAATCTATATCCTCAAAAAGTTTCAAGAATTTAGAAGGTCTAAATCTAATTTTAATTTATAACTTTGTAGGAGGCATATTCTGGGACAGCAATCTCATTTACCAGTTTTTGTATTTTGGAAAGCTAACTTAAAAATAGCTAATAAATCGTATAAAAATGCTATAAATGTAAAATTTGGGTCTAAATTGTGTGAAGTCTTTTATGTGACTGTATAGTTTATTTTTCATTTTGGTCCTCATACTAGTCTGCACTGGCTGTTTTACCAGAACAGGTCGGTTTTTGCTGTTTTGAAAGCTTAACATGATTTAAGTGTTCTTTTATATTGATCAAAGGACAAATCATCAAGAAATCACCGGCTCAAGATGTAAATGACATGAAATAGCCTTAGCCATTGTCTATTTACACTTAAACCTCCATCTCTCACTATTTTACATATTGGTTTATTTAATTTCCTTATTTTGTACACATATGCATATGCATGTATGCAAGGAAATCAATCTCTCCATATGCAATATAAGTCCATTAAAGAGGGTTTGGCGGGGAACTATACAGCTCAACCATTGCCAATCTCTATCTTTTCACTTTGTTTATTTCAATTTTTATTACCTTTTAATCATTTCTAATAAAATAACAAAATGGATTGGATGTGAACGGAACTATACAGCTCAACATACACATCTTCACCATTTAATTATTTTATACAAGAATTAAAAGGTACATTTAAAGAAAAGAAGAAAAAAAAAACAATAAAAAGAAGAGGCATCATTAGTGATCATTAGGCTATCATTTTCCTTGCTCATCATAAGATGAACTAGACTATCATGAAGCCTTCACCATTATTACTCATAAGCTCCAAATCAAAGAAATAACAAAGCAAATCAAATAGAGAAGCAAGAGAGTAAAGAAAAGAAGAGAAACAAGATTCATCACAACAAAGTAGTAAACGAACAAAATAGACTTCAAGCTCCAAGTAAGAAGCATGTTTTATTGATTCATAGCTCCATTTACACATACATCAAGGCCTTGAAGGCATCTACATCTCAAAAAGAGTTGGATTTCTATCTATTCTATTTGGTTTTTTGGATGAGAAGAAGAGAGTTTTGGGGAAGAAGCTTCAAGAGCTGTGTTATATGTGTTGTGTGTGTGATTTAGGCCTTGTGTAGCTTGTGTATTTGAGAATACAAGATGTAGTGGCTGCTGCCCTATTTTAGTTTTTGTAGAATTTCGGCCTTGTGATGTGTCCTCTTTTCATCTTCACATGAGGGGTTTATATATGCTAGGCAAAGGGTAGAGCCTAGGATTTAGAGGAGCTTTGTTGGCATGATCTCTACCACTTCTTTGTATTAAATTTCATCTAAAGATTTAGATGCATTCCAAGGGTTATGCTTATCTCTCAAGTTTGGAGAGAATATTCTTGGCATCTTAGCATCTTCATTGGTCATGTGACATGTGTTCATGAGAACAAAAATATCTAGAGTATATTCTAGAGCATATTCATTTTCTTTGCTTTGCAATAATTCGGCTAGCCCCTTTGTTTGGTTCGGCCCAGCAGCAACTCCATCAATTCGGGCCATGTAGCAAATTGATCAATTAAACCTTTGAAATCCATTTGGTTCGGCCTAGCTAAATTCTAATTGAAGCAGCTCAAATTTTTCACTTCGGCTTTGCAACAGAGGAGATGTTGAAACCATTCGGCCATTGAGCTTAATTAAATGTTATTTTATCATTTCATTTTAACCCAAAACCAAATTACACTCGGCCATTGAATTCATTTCTTTAATCGATCTAATATGGCCCGAGCCTAAATCAATCTATTTCATTTCTATTTCATTTCAAACTAGAATTTTTTTTTTATGTATATTATTTTTTTTGTATATTTTTTATTATTTATATTTTATTTATTTATTTATATATCCTGACTTTTTAGGGTCAAACAGGTCTCTATAGCGAGACATGAGGCCTTTGCTAGGTTTCTATCATTGCTTGATTGGTCTTGGCTGTGTTTGGATCGTATGTCCAGACTTTTCATTTGCCCAAACAAACCTTGGAGAGATTGTATCTCATGTGTCCTAGATTTATTCGGGAATTGGTTTTCCCTTGATTGTCTTGGTGGGGAATTGACAAAAGTTCCTCTCCCTCGGCTTCTTCCACGACCTCTTCCACGATCATTTCTTAAATTCATCCTCAGGTTAGCATGAGCGGCTTTTCTTTGGACTTGCCTCAAGTCACATGTGGGTGACTCGTTATCATTGTCGCTGCCGCTGGAATCTTGTACAGGGATGATTTTGGAGTGATCGAACTCTTCATCGGGCCCTTCGTATCTGAGACCTTGAGTGTTCTTTGGTTTCCCATCAGGGCCCACGATTTTAGTATTACGGTGGGCTAGGATTTTATCGAATTATTTTGTCATGAGATCCGTTATATACATAAGGCTCATGCCTCTTAAGATCTTGGCTAGGCTTTCAGAACACCATGATGGAATAGGGATGCTCACTCTGTGATAGAGGATTTCATCTTCTGTTGGCCATTCATCTCGCCTTGGTAAAGAAGGCCTATTCTTACCATCAGAGGCCCGATAGAACACAATAGGGTCATGTTTAACGGTTCAAGCCTCAGTGACCTCTTCCTTGGATGGAACTATGAACATCTTCAGTTATTGAATTTGATTTACCTCTTTTTAAAATGGTCTTCAGGTACCCGTTCAATCATCAAAGAGGATTGACCTGGCTCTTCTTCGTCTTCTGAAGGAATTATGTAAGATGGGAGAATCCTGCTTTCATCTGCATCATCTCCTGATGAGGAGTCAGTATCAGCTCCATACAACACGGGCTTCACAACCTGCTGACTCTTTGAATATTTTCCCTTCTTAGTGGGTTTATCTAGGAAGTACTTCGCGTCCTTTAACCCGATTTCATGCACTTCAAATAGTTTCATTTGTCCATTGATTTGCTTGACCTCGCCATCTTTCACATATTTTAGGCATTGGTGCATGGTTGAGGGAACGGCATTGTTCTTGTGTAGCCATGGTCGACCTATCAAGGCATTATAGGTCGTTTTGGCATTAATGACATAGAATTTCATCTATTCTTGGATGTCACCGATTTTGAAAGGCAAACTGACTGCCCCCATTGACTGCTCTGTTTCATGATTGAAGCTATGGATGGTGATCTTATCCTTTATGTGGAATTTCATGCTCAGAGTGAGACGGTCTAAAGTCCACTTAGGCATGAGATTGATAGAGGAACCCGGGTCAATCAGCATACGGGTTACCTTTTGGCCCTGTAGGGCGCAGAAAGTTGCACAAGAGGGGAGGTGTGTGCATTTGTATATCATGTTTCATAGTTCAGTACTCTCTGTTTTCAAGACATGGAGAGGGCGTCGAACTTGAGACATTTATTTCTTTCTGCTATTCCTTCTGGTTCACCGTCGATAGGCCTATTGTGCATGATATTCAGTCTATCGAGAGAGTTTAATGATTGTGGGGATGTTTAACTCCCTGTTTGACCCTAAAAACTGGGAATTTAGAAATTAATAAAAGAGCTAAAAAAATGAAAGAAATGGAGTGCCCATTGAAATTTAAAATGGAGAGAATCATTCAAATCACAAAATTAAGCAAGATAACTCATGGCTTTGAATGTTTGGGCTATCCTTGATTCGGACCAAAATGAAGAATGAAACAAATTAATTAGGTTCGGCCATATAAGTTAAACAAAGAAATTAAAGGCCCAAGCTCAATTGATTAAATGAATCGGGCTGCTGCATGGGTCTCGCTAAACGGAATTTTCTTGGGCCGAACCAGCTAGAGACCAAGGAAGTAAAGAGGCGGCCTAAAGATGCTACAATTATTTGATATTCTATTGTTTAAACATGGTCTATGGAGAACCTTTAACCAAGTTGTGTGTGGTCTACAAGAAACAAGTCTATGTGGTTTAAAGAGAGCTTCTCTCCAACGGCTCAAGAGGACACAACAAAATAAGGCACAGCTGGTCTGTCAAAAGATGCTAGCTGCCTCCTCCCTTGCACCTCAGCTCCAAGCCGTCCGATTAAAAAGGAAAAGATGAACGCCTAGGATCAAGCCACTCATTTATCCAACCCCTGCTGCCTAAACCCTAATTGGAAAGCTAACAAGAAATACAAGGCCGAAGCTACCCAAAACAGAAAGCTTTTAAGCCAATACAAAATAGGATAGATAGAACCTCAAAATTCTAGCAATGTAAATGCCTTGATAGGCCTAGTTTATGTACAACTATGATGGATCAATAAAGAGTTAATTACTTGGAGCTCGAATTTAGTTTCCTTTGTCTGCTGTTCTTCTGCCTTTTTCTTCTTCTTTTGTTGGTTATTTTATTCTCCTTTGGGTCTTTGTTTTCTTTCCTCTGTTCTAAAGCTTTGTTAATAATTGAAAGGATTCTAGATGGTGGCTTTGATTATAGTCGCGTATCTAGTAGTCTTTTAAAATAATGGTCATCTCTTCTCTGTAATCAATGCAGTGTTAAAGTAGCTACCTAATAAATCTGTTCTTATGTTTGTGAGTTGCTCTTTTATGGTTATTTTCATTAAGTAATAAAAGAATTGTATTTTAGTCTAAGAAATAAAATAAAAATAGAGAAGTACCGAGATTTGATGTTCTATTACATCTCTTGAAACTTTAATATTTTTATTTTCTTTCAAATGACTGAAGTAAAAAAAAATATACATATAAAAAAATAAGCTTCATCTCTTTTCTGTTATTTTTAAAACAAAATCGGACTTGTATTTTGGTTTGATAAATAGAAGGGAAATGGATAAATGATAGGATTTCGATGCTTTACTGCATCTCCTAAATATTTTTAATATTTTAATTTTATTTTGTAAAACTTGAATATAAATAAACATAAACTTAGCCTTTTATTTTTCCTTTTCTGCCATTTCTTCTTTGGAGTTTATCACTATTTCATCATATATAAGCATATATATATATATATAAAACATGAATAAAAAAGGCTTTGATATTTTGTTTTTTCCTTCTTTTGTTGCCTTCCAATCGACACCTTTAATTCCTTCTAAACTAAACCAGAGAAGGGAAATTTTTAGAGAAATGTAAACACCGACGATTCTGAATGTTGTTTCGAAAAGCAGTCAATAAAAAAATGCAATACTGACGTCTCAGAAAAAAACAGTCCGTACATTATATCAACACTGACACTGACAGTTCCGAAATAAAAACAGTCAGTATGTGATTTTAACGCTGACGGTTACTAATTGAAAACAGTCAGTGTAGTACATCAACACTGACGGTTCCGAAATAAAAACAGTCAATAAAGGTACAAACATTGACGGCTCCGGAATAAAAACAGTCAGTGAATCAAAATTAAAAAATGATAATAAAATCAACATAAAAGGAAGTTCGGAATCGGACCGTTCATTTTCATACGGGAAATCAACGGTCGATCTGCAGTGAAATCATTCCAAATCTATTTTAAAATGATTAAGGAAGAACATTAAACGAAACCAGCATAAAAGTTCAGAAGTTTTATTATGTCTGATCTTCGATCCAATACGAAATGTTTATGGCCATACGATGCTTCAATTTTCAGTCAACTAGATGGATGGGTAAATAAAAACAAATTTTGATCAAACATGGATGCAAGACAATAAATGCAATGCTCTTTAATTTAAACGGTTTCAATCGACCCACGGACGACATATTCCCGTGTGTCTTCATTAACTCATGAAACAAGAGTTTATGTTTCATGTTCATACATAGAAGATGTGAGTCATATATGCAACATGCATGTACTGCTGTTGTTTGACCCTAAAAAGTCAAGATTCTAGTTATTTGGACAAAAATATCACTTAACTACACAAGTTGGTCAATTAAAAGGTCAACCATATTTTAATTTGACACAGTACCGCAAAATGGGAAATGAGATTCATTAAATCAAAATTCATGATTAAATTCTACTCGAATAATCATGAATTTTGATATAAGGCACATTTCCTAACTCAAAATGGTCGCAAATATGTCAAATTTACAAAACAGAAAGTTCTGAATGGTGCCACGTGGCATGGGGTACCTCTAGCATTTAACCTAAGTGTTATGGGTGCAAACTGGGGTTGAACATGCAAATCCCACAGCTGAGGCCCACAAGTCAGCGACTCAAAGGGGATTTTCGCTGATGAGTTAAAATAGGTGAACATGGCTCATCTAGTTTGAACTCCATAGACCGGGTTGTCAATGATTCTGTGCACTGTGAGTCGTGCGCAAATAAAAAGACATATCAAATTAGAAACCGGCGCTTGGGCGCCTTTGATCCCTTCACCCGATATGAACTCGGTGCTCCCTACAGCGTATATGTCCAATACATGGTCTATTGAACACCAAGTGCAGCCATAATAAAAGAAAGAAAAGGAGGGTTTAACATTGAACCAAACGAGGCCGACAAATGGGTCCCACCTTGTCAGTCCCTCCTCCTTCCTCTATCTCACGGTTTCAACCAAAATTAAGCCGAAAACCCGAATTAATGGGAGAAGGATTGCATAGGTACTCACCAGAGGTTGGTAGAACACTCTCCCTTCTACTCCCTTCTACTCTCCTTCGATTTTTCTCAAAGTTGAACAATCCTTTCTACTCTCAATTCAACCCGAAGAGATAAGGATGTGGTGAAGTGGTTCGGCCAAGATAACTAAAATTGAAAGCTGAGGGTTTAACAGGATCCCTTTATGTACATCAGGATGCCATTAGAAAATTCAATTTAATGAAATGTGCATTTAAATCGGGCCTGCACCCGAAGTTGATATGGTGCAGTTCGGGCACAGTGAGAAGGTGACAAATTAATTCTTCATAATGCTTGATATGCTCTGGAACACGTTAAGGAGCATAGGGCGATGCTAGATGTCATGTTCTCGGTAGCCAAAGCATAAGAGACAAAGGGAGACCATGTTAGGATGTGATACCGCCGGTATAATGGTAATTGGCCAATACAGCTGCTCAGTAGCTAGCTGGTCCCCAAGGACACGTGCCCCTCACTCCAAACAACATGACAAAAAATGAAATTCCCTTCCAAGAGTGCTGGAGCACGTGAATGGAAAGTTATATTCAAAGGTCAGTTAATCAAGGGCTATAAGCCAAGGCATGATACCCAAGGCCGATCCAAGGGCTGAGATTACTCCAGATATAAATAAATGACATGTTAAACTCCTATTGGGTAGCCTTTGCCATGTAAGCAAGGATGAGAGCATCAAATGCATCCAGACCCTTGATCAAACACTTAGTGTGCATAGTAAAAGACACATCAGCAAGGACAGAGCCCTAAACCCTAATATTGCCCTATATAAGGCACCCAAAATGAAGAAGAAAAAGAGGACTTCTCACTCAAATCTCTGTTGCTAGGTTGATATACACTACAAGCCTCTAATTTCATAGTTTAGAGCAAGCTTTCAAGCTTTTTAAATTTTCAGCAAATTAGAAAGGTAATTAGTACCTAAATATGTAAGCTCTAAGGAGCTGAGGGATGTGTATATTTATAAAATCGAAATAAAGATTTTTGGTTGATGACTTCTTCTTTTCTCCTTTACTGCCTTAGCCTTGCTCTTCTCTTTTAATTTTCTTTTTATTTAAAACTTTAAAAAAAAATGATAAATGTGAGAGTAGCATGATTTCTAGTTCATCTTAGGATGAATAAAAAGACCATGTAGCTTGATGATCAAATAAAGTATTTTTGTTTCCTTTCTTTTATTTTTTCTTTCTCTTTCTAAGCAAAAATATATATATACAATAAAAATATGTTATAATATCTTTATTTGCATTTTTCTTGCCTTTTAAATGATTTTTATGAAAATAATAACAAAAAGTATCAAAAATATGATTTTTTTCGTTTTTCTTCTCCTTCTCTGCCTTCTCTCTCTTTTTATTTTTCGATTTTTTTTTCTTTTAAAACTCTTTAATTCTCCTTTTAAAACAATTAAATGGTAGAGGGTATGTTTGTTGAGCTGGATAGCTCCATTTATAACTAAACTATTTATTTGTTTTATTTAAGAGGATTAAAGAATGACAAAAAAATATGTAAAGGATGAATAAAGGTTGAGCTGGATAGCTCCCTTGTTTATTCCTATTAAATGAGGTCTATATTGCATAATTGAAAGACATTTAGCTTCCTTGTATAAAAGATCACCAATGTGTACTAGATTAACTTTATAAGGAAGTTGAATTGATCAATATGCAAATAGTGAGAGATAGAGGGTTAAGGGTGCAAATAGACAACAATCCAATATTGTTCTATGTCATTTACACCTTTTATCTAATGAAATCTCAATGATACACCTCTCAAAATGATGCAAAAAGCTTTCAAAATGTGATTTTAACAAAAAAAATAGGGACCTTTCTGCATAAAACCAAGTTCTTGACAGATTTCCAACATTTTAAATTGAAACAATGATTTTTGGAACTTCCCCTTTGTTTGTTGATATCAAATAATAGCTTAAAAGCTATGAAAATTCATTAAAATGGTGTTTAATTCATGAGTTCAGTTGTAGCTACTTTAAAACAGCCCCTAATGCCCCAAAGAATAGTGGACCAACAGTGTATTGCTTGGCATGTACCACAGGTACATTAATGATACTCAAAAAATGATCAAAATGACCCCCACTGGTAAACAAAACATTATGGAAAGATATAGGGACCAAGCTGAAAAATGGACTTCACCATCATGTAAAGGACTTCAAAACACACAAAATTGAAACAAATTTTATATTTTTCTGATTTTATTTCGATTTTATATGAATTTTCAAAGTTCAGCTCCAGAAAATGATAAATCAGCAGTCAAATAACAAAAGAACCCTGCTGGTAAAATGCACAGTGGAGATTGATAGAAGGACTAAAATGAAAAACAAACATCATAATCAGATAGAGGACATCAAAATGAACACAAGTTTCATATTTTTATGATTTTATTTCAATTTTATATGAATTTTCAAAGTTTAACATTTAAAACAAGAAAATCCAACATTTAAAATACAGACTTTCCTTTATTACCCCTCTGCATAAACTAATGCTTTAAAAATAAAAATAAAATCATAAAAATCATAAAAATGCACAGAGTCATGATTTACATATCATCCTATGATCATACAATAAAATAACATATATTTATTAATAAAATTCATGAAAAGATGCATATCAAAAATTCCATTTACATGCATTTCATATCATGCCATAGCCAAATAAATACTCTAAAAAAGTAAATCAAGTTCTTTGAGCTCTAAGCACACTTCAAAATGCCCAAATCAAACCCTCTTGACTTTTAGTCGTGTCCCTAAGCCTGTACCAGTTCCTGGTACCGAACTGGTACTGAACCAACATGCCCGAACCCCAAATTCAATTAATGCTCGAAAAAATGCTAAATTGATATTTTCATCATCTCTTGCATGATGATACGATGTCGTTTAAGCATTAAATTGAAGAAAACCACAACCCAACTTGAAATAAACGAAATTAAAATAACAAACGAGGTGTCTCGGCGAGCTCTACAATGAACTGCCACCTCCGATGATCGGAGGTAGCCGACATCAAGTGCAAAGCACTCCAGACACAAAGGCGATGCTAACTGTGACCTTCCTTTGCTTTGCCGTGGCCGAGAACTTCGCCGGAGAAGATGGCTGACAGAAACCCCAATTCGGGTTTGAAGATCTGATCCATACCTCAGTCGCACGACTTTTAAAGCAACCAGAGCCGACTGATTAGAGCGCCAAAAAGAAGTTTAAATGAAACTCGCATCTTAAAGTAAAGAAAAACAGATCCGATCGTTATATGAACTTCTGTCCCTGGGGCCCATTTGTCATATGAAGGAATCCTTCATGCACTAATCTTAAAGCCCAAAGTCTATGATCCAGATATTAAGCACAGATATTGGAGGCCCACTACCAAATCTCAAAGCCCGATTTTAAAAGCCAATGCTCAGCACAAATCTCATAGTCCAAGAGCACGTATCTCAAAACCCAAAAAATCCAAATCTTGAAGCCCAATTAATAAATAAAATTTCTAAATCAAAGTCCCTTTCACAAGAGTCCCTCTGACTTTTAATATTCGCAGCGAAGCCCTTACAAATTTACAGACAAGTTCCTGACAGCTTAAAACTCTCTCAAACAAGCCCTTAAAGGCCCAGTTTTTACACAAAACCCCATCTAAAATCCAAATCATAAATTCATACCCTTTCATCTTTGTAAATAAGCCCCTGACAAAAATATAAACATTTCCAAATAGGTCCTTCTCAGTCCTTTTCAAGCATAACTTTTTCATCTTAAGTCCAAATTGACTCGAACCACCTCCAAATGAATCCAAATTGAATTCTTAATGTTTATAAATCAAAATTGAACATGTACAAGCATCAGCCAAACCCTAAAATGACCAACATACCCTTTCTTCAAAATTAAGTGATTTCATTTCTTAATAGAATGTAAATAATTAACAAAAATGTAAATAAATATGTCATAAACTAAATATAAACAAATGATGTATGTACACTTCTCAAATATTCAAATTCCTATTTCAAAAAGAAATAATTTCTATTTTTGATATAAAATCACACATACATACACATGTCCAAATATATAGAAAACCAAATCAAAACTAGCGTCAATACATGAGTCCCCTTTTAGCGCGCCCCTTTATTCAATTTACATAAAATAGGCACAAATCCCAGAATGAACGAGGTATTCAGTATGACTTGGAAGGGTCATATGATGTAATTAACAGCGGGGGCTTGCGCCCGCTGGGAGTTAAACGTCCCCACAATCATAAAACTCTCTCGATAGACTGATTATGAACGGTAGGTCTGTCGAGGGTGAACCAGAAGAAATTGTAGAAAGAAATGAATGTTGCAAGTTTGATGTTCTCTCCCCATGACTTGAAAATAGAGAGCATTGAACCATGAGACATTTAGCACATGCACACTTCTTCCCTCGTTGTGCAACTTTCTGCGCCCTACAGGTTTTGGCACGCCCGGTGGAACATTCTCCTCCTCACAGGTTCGGGATCCGATAGGAAGATAAAGGAAACACACTCAAGTAGCCAATGACTTCAAAACACTCAAACAACAAGTCATTGGACCACTTCAGTTATGTGATTTCCTTTTATATTCGATATCGACGCTTATGAATTGAATAATCGGGCTAACACTAATTTATAAGTTTAAATGTGAAAATCGACTAATGAAGTTTCGAGTTTGCTTGTATGCAGGAATGGCTTACACTGCTGTCAACGCTCGTTCTTTTGCCCAAGTAACCAGCCTCCCGGTTGGAGAGGAAGTAGTATACTTTGGGGCGTTTGTAGTCCCCGTTGCTGATGTTAGGGCGTTTGAAGCCCCTACTCCCACAACGGAACAGTTGTCCCTCGGGTCTATTACCGAGCAAGAAATAGAAGATGATGATGAGGTATGCTACTACTGATCAGAGTCAAAATAATGATGATTTACGTAGGGTTTTGGCTTACGTTTTGCATATTTTCTCACACTTATGTTTGATTTATTAGAGAAAAAGGCTACTGTCACTCTTCTTTATGTTTTATCGCAGAAAACAAGTTTTGGGACTATTTCACCAAATTAAGCTAGAATCGGGTCAATCGGATCAACGATGCTTATCGATGAAGTCTCTGTTACGGTCCGTATTGCCTAATACGGACCAGGCCTAGCACAGACCAGAAGATAGCGCTAGAAGCATTAAAACCCTCAGCGACAAGGTCTTAATACGGACCGTATCACCTGATACGGTCCGTAACCGAAGGCGCCTCTTGGGAAATAACTGCCGACAGCTGTATCCAGATTAGTTTCTTAGCCCCTACTCAATCTCCAGACATCCCTCCACTCCTATATAAGGCCCCTGTGCAGAAGAATAACTTATCTTTGTAATTAGGGTAAGATTTGATTAAAGAGAGAAGAGAGGAGTGCTTGTAACCATGCCGTTCCGCGGCTAAGTTCTTTTCTTTAGGGCTAGGCAGTAAACCTTGTTACCATTGATGTTTTGATATATATATTTTCTGTTGATTATGGTTTCTTGTTATTGAATCGAAATGCTTTTGTGATTTACTATCTCTTCATCTAACTTCAATGATCTAGTTTAGTCCATTAGGGTAGTGACAGTGCTTTAATGGTAAGAGAAACTATTTGTATGAATTAGCCTCGTTGAGATCTATTAGGTTTATGCGAAGAAAACCTTAGCGGGGAAACCATAAACCAGACCAACAAAACGCGAACCAAATTCCATCACTTGCGTAAGGAAAATCGTAGTGATCTGTGTAGTAATTTGGGGTATTTAAGATATCAGTCATTTGCGTAAGGAAAATCGCAGTGTCCTATGTAGAATCTCGATGAAAGATCTGTCACTCTTGCGTAACATAAATCGCAGTGACCTATGTGGTGTCTTTCATAAAACAACAACAGGAAATCAAACGCAACATGAATATATTGTCAAGGCGAATTGAGTAGTAATGGTGTGCCGAAACCCTAGGAATTCTCATCTCTATCTTTATTTTAATTACTTTTAATTGCTTCCTAATTTACATTGATCACAACAACATCTCTCAATTTTCAGATTTCATCTAGCCTTTCGAAAGATTGTGATTCGATCACTCAAAACTCTGAACTAATATTCCCTGTGGATCGACCTCGAATATACTACTCGATAGGATTGTGCGCTTGCAGTCCGAATCGATTGCATTTCTGAGTTTATAAATATTAAAAGAAACATTGCTCTCTTTTGAGTGGTCAAGCTTTTTGGCACCATTGCCGGGGAAGTAACGGTTCATTGTGCAAGGCCTCACAAGACGCCCTTGCTTTGACCATTGAATCCAATTAATTAGAAACGCCTAGATTTCTTTTTATTTTCTGCATTTTTTATCTTTATTTTATTTTCAATTTCGTTTTTTATTTTTATTTTCCTTTTATTTTTTTGTTTTAGTTTAATGTTTAGATTTTCTTTTCTTTTGAGGACACTGCACGCTGGCCGAATCATCCGTACGGAGATCCTTAAGGATTGCAAGTAGGAGAGGACAATTCGCTTCCACATCACCGATAAGAACCAATCATAGTTCTTCCTCGAGTAATTCTGAAAGTGAAGAAGACTCAGATTCGATCAACATGAATATTCCACCGAACGAACCGGTTAACAATGGTGATAATGGAGTTCACGATGCAGCAAGACCCAAACTTCTGGGAGACTATTGCGTACAGCGCACGAATGATCCTAATTCTAGCATAAACTCACCAACTGTCACGAACCGTAATTTTGAGATCAAACCTGCTCTCATAAATATGGTCGCAACAGCAATTTGGAGGATTTCCAAATGAAGATCCACATCTTCATTTGTCAATTTTCCTTGGGATATGCGAGACGATAAAGATCAACGGAGTTACCGACGAAGCAATCAGGCTAAGACTATTTCAATTCTCATTAAAAGATAAAGCAAGAGCATGGTTGTTTTCCTTACCGGCCAATTCCATTCAAACTTGGGACCAATTGTTTAATGTGTTTATTGCAGAATATTTCCACCATCCAAAACTTCGAGGTTTAGAAATGCAATTACTAATTTTGAACAAAGGGATGGTGAAACATTGTGTGAGGCATGGGATAGATATAAGGATATGTTAAGGTGTTGTCCACATCATGGTCTAGAAAGATGGCTGATTGTCCAAACTTTTTATAATGGTCTAAACCCTACCGATAGGTTGTCTATTGATGCTTCCGCAGGAGGAGCAATCATGAACAAGGAACCTGACGAGGCTTACAACCTAATTGAAGAGATTGCAATCAACCAACACTACTGGATTCCTGAGCGAAAGAAGCCAACCCCAACACCTGGCATGCACCGAGTAGATGATATATCCATGCTGAGTGCAAAAATCGATGCTTTGCAAATGGCACTCAACAAGCAAACCAAGCAGCGAACGGTAGCAGCAATCAATGCCGCAACAGCATGTGGCTATTGTGGAGGAGTGCATGAGATGACCGAATGTATGAATGTGATGGAAAACTGAGGAAGAAATAGAGCAAGCAAACGCAATCGACAACAGCTTTCGACCTCAGCCCGCCTACAATACATACCATCCGAACAACTGAAATCATCCAAATCTCTCATACGCAAACAATCAAAGGCCTGCTGCACCACAACAGAACTACCAACCACAGCCCAATTATCAACCGAGATACAATAATCCCCAACCGAATTACCAACCAAGGCAATACAACCAACCGAAGCAACCTGACATCACATCTTTAATTGAGAGATTCCTAGAGAAGCAGGACAAGGCTAACGCTGAAATCGCGCAAAAGATCGAATCCTTAACAAACCGCAACAAAGACTTAGAAGACAATGTCTCTAAGATGGCAAAAGAACTCTCGAGTATCACACGTGGAAAAGGCAAATTTCTAGGCCAACCGGAAGAAAACCCGAGAGAACTTGCAAATGCATAACATTAAGGAGCGTTAAAACTTATCAGGGACCTCCCATGCCCGATCCAACTTCCGAAGAGATGCATGCAGAACCATCGCATTCTGAAGAATACGAGCCACAAAAACCGGAGCCGCCCGTATTCGAACTGCAGACAGACCCTATCAAGGAGCAGAATGACACCGTAGATGGAGATGAGCGACAACCCGAACCTGAATACATTTAACCACCATCCTACAAGCCACCTCTGCCATTCCCTCCAAGGCCTAAGCATAAGATGGAGCAGCAACTTGCGAGATTCATGGAGACACTCAAGCAATTACAAGCCATAATCCCCTTCACTGAAGCATTTGCAAGCATACCATCGTATGATAAATTTCTGAAGGAGATTCTTTCAAACTGAAATAGACTCTAAGAATTCTCAACAGTTCCGCTCAATCTGGAATGTAGTGCGCTCGTGCAAAGCAAATTACCGACAAAGTTGAAAGATCCGGGAAGCTTCTCGTTACCATGCACCATTGGCACAACTGATTTTAAGAGAGCTTTATGTGATATGGGAGCAAGTGTGAGTCTGATGCCTAAGTTAGTATTTGACAAATTGGAATATGGAGACCTATCACCAACATGGATCTCATTGCAACTAGCTGACCGATCAATTAAATATCCTGAAGGAATGTTGCTTGATATCCCAATCAAAGTCGGTAAATTTTGGATACCAGCAAATTTTGTGGTAGTTGATATGGAAGAAGATGAGCAGATTCCGATCATCCTTGGAAGGCCATTTGATCACTCAAAAGAGAGCAATGTTTCTTTTACTATTTATAAACTCGGAAATGCTATCGGTTCGAACTGCAAGCGCACAATCCTATCGAGTAGTATAATTGAGGTCGATCCACAGAGAATATTGGTTCAGTGCTTTGAGCGATCGAATCACAATCTTTCGAAAGGCTAGATGAAATCTGAAAATTGAGAGATGTTGTTGTGATCAATGTAAATTAGGAAGCAATTAAAAGTAATTAAAATAAAGATAAAGATGAGAATTCTTAGGGTTTCGGCACACCATTGCTACTCAATTCGCTTTGACAATATATTCACGTTGTGTCTGATTTCCTGTTGTTGTTTTACGAAAGACACCACATAGGTCATTGCGATTTATGTTACGCAAGAATGACAGATCTTTCATCGAGATTCTACATAGGACACTACGAGTTTCCTTACGCAAATGACTGATCTCTTAAATATACCAAATTACTACACAGATCACTGCGATTTTTCTTACGCAAGTGATGAAATTTGGTACGCGTTTTGTTGGTCTAGTTTATGGTTTCCCCGCTACGGTTTTCTTCACATAAACCTAATAGATCTCAATGAGACTAATTCATACAAATAGTTTCTCTTACCATTAAAGTACTGCCACTACCCTAACAGACTCAAACTAGATCATTGAAGTTAGATGAAAAGATAATAAATCACAAAAGCATTTAGATTCAACAACAAGAAATCATAATCAACAGAAATATATATATCAAAACATCAAGAGTAACAAGGTTTACTGCCTAGCCCTAAGAAAATGAACTTAGCCGCGGAACGGCATTGTTACAAGCACTCCTCTCTTCTCACTTTAATCAAATCTAACCCTAATTACAAAGATAAGTTATTCTTCTGCCCAGAGGTCCTATATAGGAGTGGAGGGACGTCTGGAGTTTGAGTAGGGGCTAAGAAACTGATCTGGATACAGCTGTCGGCAGTTATTTCCCAAGAGGCGCCTTCGGTTACGGACCGTATCACCTGATACGGTTCGTATTAGGACCTTGACGGTTAGGGTTTTAATGCTTCCAGCGCTATCTCCTGGTCTGTGCTAGGCCTGGTCCGTATTAGGCAATACAGACTGTAACAGAGACTTCGTCGATAAGCGTCGCTGATCCGATTGACCCAATTCTAGCTCCATTTGGTGTAGAATAGTCCCAAAACCTGTTTTCTGTAATAAAACATAAAGAAGGGTGACAGTAGCCTTTTTCTCTAATTAATTAAACATAAGTGTGAGAAAATATGCAAAACCCGGTACCTAAGTAACTAATGTAAATATACCAAAAGGATTCTCGAGGTTTTTGATTAAAGCAACTCATGTAAATTTTCACATTTAAGAACTTAACTTGCATTTAGGTAAGACTAGAGTCCAACCCGGTACCTAAGTTTGGATCTTTGCTTGAGGACAAGCAAGATTTAAGTTTGGGGGAATTTGATGTCTCGTTATTTGACCTATAATTTTGACCAATTTCTGTACGAAATCTGTGTTTAAATCTATTAAATCAGTTGTATTTCATTAAATATCTTTAGATTGTGATACTGCTGCAAGTTTATTCTTATTTTGCAGGATTCGGGCGAAATCGAGGAGAAATTTGGAATTCTGAAGTCTCTACACGGCCCGTGTCACATTCTACACGGCCCGTGTCAACCTTGACTTGACCACTGAAGAAGCACAGATCTTACACGGGCCGTACAAGATCTGACACGGCCCGTGTCAAGCATTTCCGGAAATAAATCCAGAAATCTGGAAACAAGGCTAATGAAGGAAGGTCGCGAATTGGCATTAAAGGGGGCCTCTCTGTCCAACAAAGGGCTCATTCTAGATCTGAGAATGAATTCTTGGTTTGGCTCTTGACGGCTTGGCTTGGAGAAGAAGAAGAAGAGAGGTGAAAATCGAGAGATTTGCGACGGATCTTCTTACTACTTCGAATTCTGGCATGAGCATTATCTTTATCATCTCTTTTATTTGTTTTAGAACTATGATTGAGTAGATTTCTTAGTTTCTAGGGTTGTGATGTAATCGAATGTTTTGATTTGCATGCTAGTTATTGTATTCTTTTGTTGAAATTTGTGTTTGTTTGATTGTGCTTGATTTTAATTGCTTAGAAATAAATTATTTGATCTTTATTGGTTTACCACTAGATGAATGCGCACATCTAGAAGGTACTTTGGCCCTTAAAAGTCTCTCAACCAAACTAAGTACATGAGGTAGGATTAGTGAGCCGAAAGGTGAAACCAACTAGTAACCGAAAGATGAAAATTACTCTCTATCGACAGATAGGAGTTACCTTTAGTATACCAAACAAGCAACTAGGTAATTCGGATCAACATACGACAGTTGAGGTCTAGAACCCGACGAGGGCAAATATTGCAATTCCATACAAAGTTAATGAACCAACAAACGACAGTTGAGGTTTAGAGACATTTGGTCTGGTCAATAGAACCCTACACAAAGGAACAACACAAAGAAATAGTAACTGCTGCATTTACTTGAGTTTGACACGGACCGTGTAGGAAATGACACGGTACACTGATACGGCCCGTGTAGGAAATGACACGGACCGGACAACTCGAGGCAAAACTGAGATGAAGTCATAACCCTGGAAACGCTTTTTATTATTGATTCAAAACCAAGTTTATTTACTTTCTTGCACTTTATTACTGCCATTGAATATGTAGGAATTATAAACAACCAAAACCAAATTTTTCCAACTTCTAGTCTTTAATTAACTTATGTAGAGTCCGGTTAAGACTTGAACCGTCCCTGTGATCGATACCCGACAATATACTACGTGCTAGGATTGTATACTTGCAGTCTGAACCAAAAGTGTATTTAAGGTTAAAAGGTACAGCTCGCTGTACTGAAACTTTGTACTATTCCTTTTTGGTGGTAACAGTAATTCCCTCGCCTATTTTCAATGTGTACTTGATGTCTTCTGTGTGTGCATTGAATATCGCTTGCACGTGATCGTTGTTTACTAGGTAGTTCATGTTGAGGCGGTTGGTTCCGAATACCTCATTTTCGCCGACGAGTTTTATGTTGTGGTGGTGCGCAAGGAGGGTTGCATAACAACCAACGGAAACCACGTGATTATTCTTTTTGTCGGCGGCCACCGATTTGAGGTGGTGCAAGATGTGGTATCCAAGGTGCGGTTGATGCGTGTGACTCTTCATGCACCGCTTGATGTAAATGTCCCTCTCTCTAACTTCCGTTGTGTCCTCTCCTGTTGGGAAAATAGAATTAGTCAAAATAATATGAATATACCTTAATTCTATCGATGAGATGAGGCGTGAGTCTTTGCAGTATATTTTGCGCTCATCAATTGCGATCGTTTTTCAGTACTTCATGCGTTTCTCCCTTGTACCTAATTCGGTTTCGCCGTTAGTGGGAATGGACAGTGCCTTGCGAAATTCCTCCATTATTACAGCAAAGGGGCGGTTGAATAATCGGTATTTGATCATGTCGCCATCCCATTGTAGAGTTGTGTTTGACCAAAAAAAAAATAATAATTAACAATCATGAATTTTGATGTTTTACACAGTCCCTAACTCAAAATGGCTGCAAACATATTGAATTTATAAAACAAAGAGCCCTGAATGGTGCTACGTGGCTTTGGGTACTTCTAGCAATTAACTTAGGTGTTCTGGGTACAATTTGGATGCTCAAATCTGCCACGATGAACTAGGGCCCACTAGTCAGCCATAAAAAGGGATTTTTTTGCTAAAACCCGAAGGTAGCTGAACCTGTTCCACTGATTCAAACTACATGAACCGAGTAGCCATTGAAACGGTTCACCCAAGACCGAGTTCATACAGACCAAAGATCAAATTAAACTCCCAGCGCCCGAGCGCCTTTGCTCTATTCGTTCTCCATGTACTCGGTACACGCTAGACCGGTATAAGATACAACATAACCCATAAAGGAACAGATGCACCCAAATTCGGGACATAAGGAATTAAACAAATGCTCATTTCTGGTGAGGCCGACAAGTGGGCCCCGCCTACAGTACCCTTCTCCCTCTCTTCCTTCATTTCCTCTTCAGGTAGCCGAGAAAGCAAGAGAAAGAAATTGACCAAGAAAGAAATGAAATTAAACCAATTTCTTTTAAAACTAAGCCGTAATCAATGAAGAAAGCATGAAAGATTCGTTGATTTGGCCATTTAGAGGAGCGAAGGTAAGAAAATTGAGAAAGGAAGCCGAGAGAAGAGAATTGGGAACTTGCCGTTTGCGATGGCAGAACCTGAATTAGAGGGGTGAATATGTTTCCTGCTTGTTTGCGATGATCCTAGATAGCTCAATCGAAGAGAAGAAGGGATAGTGTAAGGTGACCCGAGAAGGACCCTTATCACTGTCGAATACAAGTCAAATAAAAATAAACCAAGTTCAATTAGGCACCTTCAATCCTCTGAGCGACGTTCCAGGGATCACATGAGGATATTAATGCACCTAATTTGGTGTGCATTTAAGATGAAAACCCGAAATAGGAACTGATACTCGGCAGGTATTGAGAGAAGAGGCGCATTAGACCCAAAGATGGAAATCAGTAATCAATAGGGTATAATAGCACCTAGACCATGATAAGAATGTGCTGTACCCTCACTATGGCAATCCCTTATTAAATGGAGAGGGATAAACGGCTATAAGCCATGATAAGCTGGTTTAATCCGAGAGACACCATGCCCTGCTGCCTACTGACAACCCTGCACCATTTTTAACTCTATGCACAGCTGTTATTAGCTACAGGCAAACTTCCAAAATAGAAGAATCAATACCTCAGCCATGCATGAGGTGCATGACCCAAACATGGCCAAATCCGAGCCTTTAAATCAAATGAAACAGGAAAATCGAGGGATGCAGATGCTTAGCGTCTCAGATTGCCAGCATGGCCTAAATTCATTGGCCTATGCTCCTGGAGAATGATTTGATACCCCAAAAGGAAATATAGGGCATTAGATCAAAGATGAACAAATTGAAGGATGAAGATGGTGCCAACTCAGCCAAAACTAAAACCCTAGACCCTAAGCTTCATGGCTATATAAACCCATGAACTCAAAGAAGAAAAGGCGACTGGAGATACACAACCATCAGATGCAGAAAAGCAATAGAAAAGAAAGAAAAGAGAGAAAATAAGAAGGAATTTCCATTTTAGCCGAAATACACTAAAATTAGGTAGAACTTGATCTCTTTGCAATGTAGAAGTTTAGTGAAGCTTAGTTTTTCATGTATGGTGATGAATTAATGAAAGGAGTTCTTGCTTCCCTTTTTATGCCTTTTTTGGGTTTTTTTTTTTTTTTTTTTTATTCTACTTCTTTCTTTTACATTCCTGTGATAAGAATTGATTGTTTCAACTTATACAAACGAGGTGAAAGCATGAAGATTCTTTAAACAAAAATATACCTCTTTTGCATGATAATCAAATATCATGTTGAAAGGATTTTAAAAGGGCATGTATATACATAATAAAGAAAGTACCTATTATAGTTGATATAAACAAAAATAAAATATATACATATGTATGGGTGATTTTCTTTCTTTCCTTCCAGCTTCCTTTGTTCTTCCTTTCAAACAAAAAAAAAATAATATAAAACACATATATAAAGGAGACATCTTGATATTGCCTACCCTTTCTTTGATTTCTTTCTTTTTTGTACCCTTTTAGAACTTTTAATGAAGTGATATATTAGTGAAGATATGTGTAGTTGAGCCGGCTGGCATCCTTGCATATCCAATCTATTATTCACTTTAATTAAAAGATCTTATTTAAAGGGATAAAGTGATGAATGAAAAAATTAATGCACAAAGGATTATGAAGTTGAGGCCGGCTGGCATCCTTCATGGTTCTTCAACCAAAAGGACCTTTTTGCAAAAAAGAATAGAAAAGAGATTCAAAGTGCAATGTTGTGAAGCTAAAATTTTGCTAAATAACAACACTTTGAAGGACCTATTTGCAAAAAGTGAGAGATAGAGGGTTAAGATATATATATTCAGCAACTATAATTGCACTATGCCATTTATACTCTTAACCCAATGACATCTCAATGATTTGTCTTTTCAAGGCATAAAAATATATAGCAAACATGATTTTCAAAGAAGTCATGGACCTCCCTGCATAAAACCAGATTTTGATGACAGTTTCTTGATATTTAAAAATGAAATAATGATCTTTTGGAGCTTTTGATTTTCTTTCTTTTCTGCTACGAATGTGAAACAGTGGCTTTCATGACCTCAACCAGTCAGTGCCTTATGTGTTCATACCCTTATACCAGTCCTTGGTACACAGCCAAATCAAAAACCAGCAGTAGAGTGCATGGCAACAGCTACTGGTACAATAATGCACTCCAAAATGCCAGAAATGACCCCTGTTCACAAACTGAACTGCACAAGTCACTATAAATTTCAAAATGAGAAACAAACCACATAGTCAGATAAAGGACTCCAAAACACCTAAAGTGGACACAAATTTCATATTAATTGGATTTTATTTCGATTTTATATGAATTTTTGAAGTTCAGATTCAGAAAATGATAAAACAGCATTTGAATGACCAAAGGACCTCTGCTGGTAAATTGCACAATAAATATTGATTAAAGGACCAAACTGAAAAAATGGACATCACAGTCATGTACAAAACTTCAAAACACACAAAATGGACATAAATTTCATATTTTTCTGATTTTATTTGAATTTATTATGAATTTTTAAAGACCATCACTTAAAACAGAAAAATCAGCAATTAATATGAGAAAATTACTTTTAATGCCCCTGCCTCAAATAAAACATTAAAAGTAGAAGTAAAATTCCAAAAATCATAAAAATGGTGTTAGTTGAGATTTACACAATATCTTATGATAATATAACAAAATAACACATATTCATTCACAAAAATCTGTAAAAAGATGCATGTCAAAATTTATTCATAAATACTTCATGTTATTAATCAAATAAATATTCTAAAATTAAATCAAGTTTCCCTGAACACCTGATACACTTCCAGATACCCAAATTAAGCTCTTTCAACTTCTAATTATGCTGCTAAGCCCATATATCACTGACTGGTACCGAACCGGTACAAGCCGAGAAGCTCCAAACATGAACAATGAACAATGATCAAACAAATTCAAAATTGATGCTCCCATTAGCTGTTACATGATAAGACAAAGGTAAACAATCAGTTAATTGGAGGAAACCAACATGATTATGTTCAGAAAATCAAGTCAAGACTTAAATCGGTACCAAAATCGTGCCTTGGTCGGAACTGTCGTCTCCGGTAATCATCGGTCGCCGACAGTAGGTGCAATCTACTCCTAATACAGAGGCGATGATAACCATAGCTTCCCTTTGCCTTGCCGTGGCCGGAACTCCCACCGGAGATGATGACATATCGAAAACCTAGTGCGGGTTTGAAACCCGATTTAGATTCCAACCGCACGTCTTTTAAAGCAAATCTGAACCCCTTGATCAAGGTGCCAAGCTAAATTTCAAATGAAGAGTACGAATCTTAAGGCGTGAATCAAATTCAATGATCAAACGGATCTCTGTCCTGTGGGGTCCCCTGTGTCATATTAAATGAAATCTTTGACCGGATCTTAAAGGTTCAAAAGATCAACACTAATCTTAAAGCCCGTTGAAATAAATCTCGAAGCCCAGTTTGTCATGCTTAACACCTGTGCAAATCTCAAAGTCCGAAATACACATTTCAAAGCCCAAAACACATCTTAAAGTTTCTTAACACCAATCTAAAAGCCCAAAATGCCAATCTTAGAGCCCAGATACAAATAAAATTGTTAAATCAAGCCTTTTTTTTTTAAGAAAGTCCTTCTGGCAAAATTTTGTTTACAGCGCAGTCCTTGTAAAATTACAAAAAGGCCCTTAACAGCTTAAGATCATCTCAAACAAGTCCCTAAAGACCCAATTTCCACATAAGACCCCATTAAAACCCCAAATCACAAGTTCATGCCTTCCCAGCTTTGTAAATAAACCCTTAACAGAAAATAAATATTTACAAACAGGTCCTTTTCAGTCCTTTTCAAACATAACTTCTTCATCTTAAGTCCAAATTGACTCAAACCACCTCCAAATGAACCCAAATCGAATTCTTCATGTTTCTAAATCAAAATTGGACATGTCCAAGCATCAGTTAAATCCTGAACTGACAAAATACCCTTTTGACATTATTTATTAACAAAAATGTAAATAAATATGTCATGAATCAAATGAAAATAAATAATGTGTATACATTCCTCGAATACCCAAATTCCTAATTCAAAATATAATAAACTTTATTTTATATGAAATCACATACACACACATATGTCCAAACATATAGAAAACCAAATCAAAACCAGAATCAATACATGAGTCCCCTTTTAGCCCCTTTGTTCAATTCACTTAGAATAGGCACAAATCCCGGAATGGATGAGGTATTCAGCATGGCTTGGAAGGGTCATCTGATGTAATTAACAGCGGGGGCTTGCGCCCGCTGGGAGTTAAACGTCCCCACAATCAATAAACTCTCTCGATAGACTGATTATGAACCGTAGGTCTGTCGAGGGTGAACCGAAGGAATTGTAGAAAGAAAATGAATGTTTTAAGTTTGATGTTCTCTCCATGTCTTGATAAAATATAGAGCATTGAACTCTTAAGACATTTAACACATGCACACACCTTCCATCTTGCTGTGCAACTTTCTGCGCCCTACAAGTTGATAGAAATTCAATGGAGGGCCTCAAATAGACTCTTGTGGCTCGTAGGCGGTCCGCCAAATCTCATAAATTGATATTATTAAGGGACACGCGGACATAATCATAGCAGCCAAGGACTTTCATTGTGTTAATACACATCGCCTTATTGTTCGCGATGGTGCGATCAAGCATGGTTTGAGCACGGTCAAATTCTTGTTTGTCGCGGAATTTGATTTCCATGGCTGTCATGAAGGTGTTTTCATTATCGAATTGTGAGTTGGAGGGTCGAGGGCTGTTGTGCGCCATTTTTCTCAGGTTTTCGGGCTCTGTTACGGGCCGTATCAACTTGATACGGGGCTGATACGGGCCTGACTTGGAAGATTTCTGTGAACATGATGCGAATTTTTATCTAAAAATTCTATGAAATGGTGCAGGAAAAAGAAAAGTGGATGAAAGGTTTATATGGCAGTGAAAGGATGTGATGAAGGTGCAGGAAGTGGTGATAATAGGAGGTTAAATTCAGTTATAATTCGAATTTCTTTCTTGGAGCACCAGAAAATAGAAAGTTTGGTTATTTCTGCTCAGTATATACGGTCCGTATCAGCTGATACGGTCCGTAACCACTGTGCTGTTTTGAGTTGAACTTTGTGTTTTCTGCGTCAAGTCCGAGATAGGTCTGTATTGGAGTGTTACCCCGTATTGCACTGATACTGGCCGTAATAGAGAGTAAAACTTTATGACGGGCTTTGAATTTTTCAACCAAATTCTTCCAGCATCTCCTCCTGTAGGTAAGATTAGTAACCCTATGATCAGTATAATAGTTTCGGATCGAATGAAATATTTTTTTGATTTTTAAATTTTTATATGAAGAAGAAAGCAAAAGTGGCCTTGGGTTGCCTCCCAAGAAGCGCTTGTTTAAAGTCATTAGCTTGACTTTTTGTTCTCATCCATCGTTTGGCTGATTCCCGAAGAATATGTCTCTTTATGCTTATCATTTGTTCCTGCGATGTAGTGCTTCAACCTCTGGCCGTTCACCTTAAAATACTCGGTTTCTTGACTCTAGATTTGGACTGTCCCATAAGGGTACACGTAAGTGACCTTGTAATGTCCCGTCCATCTGGATCTCAATTTTCCAGGGAAGAGTTTGAGTCGTGAATTGAAGAGAAGCACCATGTCGCCTTCCTTGAACTCCCTTTTTCTGATCTTTTTGTCATGGTAGAATTTCGCCCGTTCTTTATACATCTTTGCATTGTCGTATGCATGGAATCTCAGTTCGTCTAGTGCATTCAGATCTAGAAGCCTCTTTTTGCCCGCGTCCCGAAGATCATAATTGAACGTTTTGATTGCCCAATATGCCTTGTGTTCTAATTCTACCGGCAGATGACAAGCCTTTCCGTAGATCAGCTTGTAGGGTATCATTCCGATCGGAGTTTTGAACGAGGTTCTATAGGCCCAAAGTGCTTCGTCTAGTTTGAGTGCCCAATTTTTCCTGGACCAAGACACCGTCTTTTGCAAGATGTTCTTGATTTCTCTGTTTGAAATTTCTACTTGCCCAATGGTTTGTGGATGGTAAGGAGTTGCCACCTTGTGTGTGACGCCATATTTCTTCAGAAGATTGTTGAATTGATTGTTGATGAAATGCGATCCTCCATTACTTATCACTACTCGAGGGATGCCAAACCTTGAAAATATGATCTTCTGGAACATCCGCTTGACTACATTTGCATCTGCTGAGGGCCCTGGAATTGCTTCCACCCATTTTGAGACATAGTAGACTGCTACAATGATATACTTGTTGTTACCTGAGCTTGGGAATGACCCCATGAAATCGATTCCCCAAACATAAAAAATCTCTACTTTTAGGATTGAATTTTGCGGCATCTCATTGCGTTTAGATATGTTTCCCGTCCGTTGACATACGTCACAGCGGGAGACATAATCCTTAACGTCTCTGAAGATGTCAGGCCAATAAAAACCTGCTTGAAGGATTTTCAGTACTGGCTTTTGGAATGATGCATGGCCACCGTATGGCGAGGAGTGGCAGTCATGGATGATGCCTTTCGATTCTTCGTGTGTGATGCATCTTCTGTGTATTCCGTCTACACAAAGGCGGAACAGGTAGGGATCATCCCAGTAGAAATGTTTAGCATTTGCCAAGAATCTCTTCTTTTGTTGAAATGTGATGTTGGATGGGATGGCCCCGCATGCAATGTAGTTGGCCAGATCTGCGAACCATGGTCGTTTGCTTATTTCTACAGAGTAGAGGTGTTCGTCAGCAAAGGAATCATCCATCGGCTGGTCATTCTCGCTAGGTTGTCTCAGTCTTGACAGGTGGTCGGCTACCGAATTCTCTGTGCCCTTCTTATCCCTAATTTCTATGTCGAACTCTTGTAGGAGAAGTACCCATCGGATGAGTTAGGTTTTGCGTCCTTCTTGTTGATGAGGTACTTGATTGCTGCATGATCTGTGTAGATGATGACTTTTGAACCTACAAGGTAAGATCGAAATTTATTAATTGCAAAGATTACTGCGAGTAGCTCTTTCTCAGTTGTTGTGTAATTGCATTGAGCTTCATTTAGAACTTTGCTCGCGTAATAGATTGCATAGGGCTTCTTATCCTTCCGCTGTCCCAGGACTGCTCCTACTGCGTAATCACTTGCATCGCACATGATCTCAAAAGGATGGTCCCAGTCAGGCGGTTCTAGAATTGGAGCTGAAATCAAAGCATTCCTGAGTGTGTTTGAATGCTTCGATACATTTCCCATCGAAGATGAACTCGGCATCCTTCATGGTCAAGTTTGAGAGTGGCTTCGCGATTTTTGAGAAGTCATTGATAAATCTTTGATAAAAACCTGTATGTCCAAGAAAACTGCGAATGTCACGAACACATGTTGGTTGAGTTAGTTTTTCATTACCCCGAATTTTGCTTTGTCAACCTCCAATCCCTTAGAGGAAATGGTGTGACCAAGCACAACTCCCTCTTGTACCATAAAATGACATTTTTCCCAATTTAATACGAGGTTTACTTCTTCACATCTTTTTAGAACTTTAGACAAGTTCTTCAAACATGAGTCGAAGGTATCCCCATAAACTGAAAAATTATCCATGAATACTTCCATTATTTCTTCAACAAAATCTGAAAAGATAGACACCATGGCTCTTTGGAAAGTCGCTGGGGCGTTGCACAACCCGAAGGGCATGCGTCGGTATGCGAAAGTTCCGTAGGGGCATGTGAATGTGGTCTTTTTTTGATCTTGAGGATGAATTGGAATTTGGAAGAAGCCGGAGTATCCATCAAGGTAGCAGAAGTATGAATGCTCGGGAAGTTGTTCAATTTTATTTGCTGGAATAAACGTAATAAGACTCTTCCCTACTCATCCTAGTATTACCACATAGAATAGGGTGCTATGCATACTCATGACTTAAAACCTTTCCATTGCACGGATACAAACATGGGATGATGCGTCACGAATGTATCCATGAACTTTATCAGGTCTAAATCAGCGGAGTAGTGTGTCGAGAAAATAACTCCTATTTTTTTGCTTTTCATTATTTACCTTTCTCTCTCTCTCTTTTTATTTCTTTCTCATATTTTTCTTTTTCTTTTTTCTTCACTTCTCTTTTTTTTTTTTATATGTTTGTGTTTTTTTTTTTTTTTTTTTTTTTTTTTTTTTTTGCATGAAATTGAATCATTTTCCCGGGATCAATTTATAAAAAGGAAGATATATCCCAACACCCTTAATCTTCAGGAATTTATATAAGACCTATCAAGTAAGCTATTTCTATAAGGGACTTCTTTCATTTAATATGGGATTAGTCAAAATTATTCAAAACATCACAAAAATGTTCTTGGAAAATTTTCAAAATTTGCCCAAACTTGTTTCAAACTTCATTTTGCAAACAACTTTCATAATTTTCTATTTGCGGGTTGCTTTGTTTTATTTTCTCAGATTCAATTTTCTCTACTGCTTTCGAAATAAACTGAGAATTTTAAGGAGAACAAGGGACAAAGTAGTACTCACAATCTTCATTGTCCGATGAATTCAATGTGTTCTCCTCTTGACCTCTTATCTTTCTTACAGGGTCAGATCAAGTTGTAGCATGCGTGATCACTGGACCGGAGAGATTCTTGACTGCCCCCAGGGTGTTCTTGCGGTGGCTACACCTTGCCTGGTCATCGTGCCTTATGTATCTCTTTTTTGTGGTTTTCTTTCTTCTCTTTTTTTAGAATCGAACTTTCTAAGTGTTCTTCAATCGGGTTCTAAGCGATCAAATAAACTTATTGGCCCGATTCTTTTCTTTATTTTTCTTCTTTCTCTTTTTGGGCTGAGTTCTTCGAGCTTTCTTTAATCGGGTTCTAAGCGATCAAATAAACCCGTCTAATTCGATTTTTCTCTCAAGCCTTCCAAACCTTCTCCAATCGGGTTCTAAGCGATCGGATAGCCTTGTTGACTTGGCTTTCTCTTTTATTTTCTTTTTGTCGATGAACTCTTCAAGCCTTCTCCAATCGGGTTCTAAGTGATCGAATAAACTTGCTTAGCTCGGTTTATTTCTCCTGCACCTTTCAAGTTTTCTCCAATCGGATTCTAAGCGACTGGATAAACTTGTCAGAGTCAGGGCTTAATCCTGAATCTTCTGAACCTACCTGATCGGGTTCTAAGCGACAAGGCATCTCCATTGGAATCAAGCTGTACCTCAAACCTTCTGTATCCATTTGATCGGGTTCTAAGCGATCAAACGTCTTCAGTTAGCCCTGGGTTTCTTGTCTTCTATCTTTCTGATTCATGCGCCGTCCCGCTTAAAGGTTACATCGGCGACATGACCTTGTAAAACCGTCCCGTTTAAAGGCTACATCCGTTATACGAAAACCCATTAAGGTTGAATATTCACGCACGCTGTCCCGCTTAAAGGTTACACCAGCATGTATGACTACGTAAGACCGTCCCGCTTAAAGGTTACATCGGTCCTACGGAACCCGTTAAGGTTGGATATTCACGCACGCTGTCCCGCATAAAGGCTACATCAGCATGTATGACTACGTAAGACCGTCCCGCTTAAAGGTTACATCAGTCATACAGAACTCGTTAAGGTTGGATGTTCACGCACGCTGTCCCGCATAAATGCTACACCAGCATGTATGACTACGTAAGACCGTCCCGCTTAAAAGTTACATCGGTCATACGGAACCCATTAAGGTTGGATGTTCAAGCACGCTGTCCCGCATAAAGGCTACACCAGCATGTATGACTACGTAAGACCGTCCCGCTTAAAGGTTACATCAGTCATACAGAACCCGTTAAGGTTGGATGTTCACGCACGCTGTCCCGCATAAAGGCTACACCAGCATGTATGACTACGTAAGACCGTCCCGCTTAAAGGTTACATCGGTCATACGGAACCTGTTAAGGTAGGATGTTCACGCACGCTGTCCCGCATAAAGGCTACACCAGCATGTATGACTACGTAAGACCGTCCCGCTTAAAGGTTACATCGGTCATACGGAACCCGTTAAGGTTGGATGTTCACGCACGCTGTCCCGCATAAAGGCTACACCAGCATGTATGACTACGTAAGACCGTCCCGCTTAAAGGTTACATCAGTCATACGGAACCCGTTAAGGTTGGATGTTCACGCACGCTGTCCCGCATAAAGGCTACATCAGCTGCATGACTTCGTAAGACCGTCCCGCTTAAAGGTTACATCGGTCATACAGAACCCGTTAAGGTTGGATGTTCACGCACAATGTCCCGCATAAAGGCTGCATCAGCTGCATGACTTCGTAGAACAGTTCTGCTCAGAGGCTTCATCGGTTATACGGACCCGTTAAGGTTGGATATTCACACACTGTTCTGCTTAAAGGCTACACCAGCTGCATGACTTCGTAGAACCGTTCTGCTCAGAGGCTTCATCGGTCATACGGATCCCATTAAGGTTTGATGTTTTCACGCATCTCTATGAGATTGATGCGGCTTAGTGAAACAATGCTTCTCTTATGAGTAGAGCTTGGTTTGCTTGTTGTAGGTTTCATTCTAGTGCTCGGAAAGTATTATCTGGTTTTGGGTTAGATGTCACCGTGGGACATGCATAGGAATTTCTAGCTATCGGCAGGGTTAGTGTTTAAAGGGCGCGCCAAATTGGGCTACAACCTGAGGGTTCTGCTTGTCACCCGTGGGACATACATTGAAGAGCCTGCCAACTTGTGGGCTTGGGCTTTTACGAAATCAGGAATTCGGCTATTTGACTCAAGTTTGGGTATCATCGAAAGGTAGATTTGGAGTCGTGCCAAATTGTAGGTTTTCGCTTTGTGTGAGACTTCTAGTGTATTTAGAGCCGAAGATTCTTGTTATTAGGCTCTAGCTTGGGGGTTCTGCTTGTCATCTTTTATAGTCTCAATTCACTTCTCGGTAGCTGACTAGCCCATATGCTGCACATACGTTGCACCTCGAATCCAGAAAGGGTAATGAGATTTCATGAAGGATCGGCCCTATATGCTCTTGTGATCTTTCACGAACTCATTCTGTTTCTAGGTAACTGACTAGCCCATATGCTATACATTTGTCGCACCTTGAATGTAAAAGGGTAAGTGGTTGTGAGACTTTGGTGAAGGATCAGCCTTATATGCTCTTGTGATCATTCACAGTCTCGTTTCGCTTTTCGACAACTGACTAGCCCACATGCTGTATATACGTCGTGCCGAACACAGAAACTATTTGAGGGTTTGCCCGTGGGACTTGTTTGTGATCTTCCATAGTTTCGATTCACTTCTCGGTAACTGACTAGCTCATGTGCTGTATATACGTCGCACCGACTGTGAAAAATGTTTAAAGACTCGCCTGTGGAACTTATGTGAAGGAACATTTGCAGTGTTGTGCAGTCCCTCGCGGTCTTGTTGTGCATCTCGATAACCGACCCGCCTATGTGCTGTGTGGGTTTGAGGTTGGTGGGACACAGGTTTGAGTAGGGTATTATTATAAGTTTCATTCTTGGTTACAATTTGATGGTAGGCCTATTTGTGTACCGGGCCTTGGTGGGACATGGCTGTAATCAAGAGTCTATCATGGACTCTGGCCTATATAGGGCTTAATCAGGGTTCTTTGGTCTTTGCATAGCGGTTTCAAAGCCAAAGGGAATTTATTATGTGGCTTAGGTGTCACCCGTGGGACGTATCAAAAGGGCATGCCAAATTATGCTTGGGCCTTAGAGCATTTCCTTGCCACCCGTGGGGCATGTATTGAACGGTTGGTATATTCTTTAACTCCAGCTTGAGAGGTCCCCAACTGTTATCGGTGGGACTATTGTAGAGAGGGCTGTGCCGAATTATGGGCTTTAGCCCTATATAGGACTTCAGTGTACTTAGAGCCAAGGGTACTTGTTATTAGGCTCTAGTTTTGATCGTGGCCCATGAGACATTGATCTGTAGGTCCACTATTTCTGGGTGTCGACCTGGCTTAAGGCTTGCTTTTGCAGAGATTGGCTTGGTGAGAACCCGATTGTAACCATTGCTTTTGGGTTCTCGATCTTTTTGTTTTGGGCCAAGATAATTGTTTTAGTGCTCACGTGGCCTAGGCACAACATCAAAGCCTTATTTTGTTCGGCACAAATATATAAAGCCTGCTCGTCATTTAGATGACTGGTTAGACGAGCGTACCAGTGATAATTGTTTAAAGGGCACAATCTTGACAAAGCCCATCTTGTGTGTGAGGCTTTCTTTGTGGGCCTTACATCTCTCCACTCTTTTTATATTGTGGTGGGACTTAGGTGCATGTAAGCACTTATCTGGAGGTGATACCTTACTCACTCCTCTTGTGCCTTCTTGAATAGCCTATATGGCATCAATCCTTAGGCAAGGGTATCGCGAGAAATGCGAATACCATTGTTTTGAAAACTTTGTTTTAACAGGAATTTTGTACCTTCAGAATTTAAATAGTCTAAACGACCGCTTTCTTTAATCTTTTGATTTTTTATTTGAGATATCATCATTAGGCACTCCATTGTTTAAAGGACAATAAAGAAACCTTGTCTCTCCTTTTTTCAAACTGGGAGGAAAGACAAAACCAGTGATAGTTGTTTCAAATGGGCACAACACCAAAGCCCACATTTTATTTAAAGTACAAAATATAAAACTTGTTTATCCATATTCAGAACTGACTGGACAAACTTTGTCAGTGTTAATTGTTTAAGGGTACAAACTTAACAAAACCCATTTTATGGCGAGAGGCCTTTAAGGAACAGTGTATGTTGGGGGGTACCTTGGCAGGTCGAATTCGGGAGGGTATGGCTTCCCTATTCGCAATGTTGTTTGTTTTGGAGCAATCCCCATTTCTCGTAACTGACGACTGATCATTTCTTGAACATCAATCGCAGTAAAGGTTGGGGAGGCTTCTCGCCTTTCATCTTCCCAATGCACTCTTCGTGATCCTTGGGTATTTGTTCTTTCTGGTCTTTCAGGCCCATTTATGGGGCTAGACCGATTTGATGTTTCCCCTCTTTCACGTTCGGAGCCGGTGGGGCCTTTTCCGCGGATCTCGGCTACCCATCTTTGTTCCCTTTCATGGGCTTGGTGTAATTCAGCCCTAAGATTTTGTATCTCGGCTTGCATTTGGTTGAAAGCGGATAACATTTGTTCTTGCGCTTGTGCGCCAGTTTGACTTTCACCAGCACATGGGGAAGTTGCCAAGACGGTATGGAAGTTACCTAATGCTGGTCCATCCATATGACCTACATCTGAGTTCACGGTTTTGGGTTTGGCATTTATGAGAGGAAGGCATGCTGCATCAGACTCTTCCTCATCGTCACTTGGATTTTCGATGATAGGGTCCTTTCCTTTCTTCACCATGCATACGGTGGGGTTGGAGAGTTTGACAGGATGGTCATCTTCTTCTTCGAGGTCTTCATTAATGGTTATCATGAAGACCGTCGCTTCTTCTTCTTGCTTAGGGTGTGTTTTAGTGACCCTTCGCTTTTTGTGAGTGGCGTTTGGCGCCACTATTGTTAAGCTTCCAGTGTTGGAGGGGTGCGGATATACTCGTGCCCCCAGCCTATCACGTACACTGGCTGGTTTTCTCAGAATTTGTGGGGTTTGATTCGATCCCTCGTTGTTTGAGCTTTGAGAGGTGTTTGCATGCATCTCTCGACGGAGTTTTAGTTTTAGCGAAGCACCATCAGGTGCCCCCAGCCTTGAGGTTGAAAACTTTGGTTTTGGTATTGGAGAGAAGGCATTGTTGTGTGCCTTAGTTTTTGAGGCTGGGAACGTCAGCCTCGACTTGATTGAGGGTTGGGCATCATTGGGCGCCCCCAGCATTTGGGCTGAAAACGTCAATCTTGATTTGACGGAAGAGGGTGTAGAGGTTTCTTGCGTAGGATGCACGTAGTATCGATTCCTACACTGCTTCAACATGCGAAGTTGTTTGTGGGCCCTATGAATGGCTATAGCAGTGTCACCAACCATTTTGTGGGCCCTATGAACGAGACAGTTTGAGGGACTTCTCCAGCTGCACGTATATGTGCAGTAGAAAAATTTCTCCTCACTATCCTCAGTGGAGAGGAGTTGCGGGAAGGGCTGGTTGAGCCACCAACTCATCCTGGTAGGCTTGAAGATTTCTTTTCTTGGTGACTGACAGAGGGGTCACAGGAGTTTGGTTGATTTTGGTTATTTTCTTAGACGCGCGTCTTCTTGCGTGTCTAGTTTTGGAGAGTGGGATGGACGTCTTACCGTCCATTCCCTTAGGGGTGAGAAAATAACATGTTTCCTCATCATCTTCAACTTCTTCCTCGGTGATGGACCCGAGAGATAGCTGTTCATTTATTGGAGTAGGGACAGGGGTTTCAAATGCCCTAACTTCATCAATAGGGACTGCGAAAGCCCCAAAATAAACCACTTCTTCGCCAGCTGGGAGGCTGGCAACTTGGGCAAAAGAGCGTGCGTTGATTGCGGTGTAAGCCATTCCTGCAAACAAGCAAAACTCAAAATTTCATTAGTCAATTTTCATATATAAACTTATACATCAGTGTTAGCCCGATTATTCAATCCATAGGCGTCGATATCGAATTAAAAGGAAATGACATAACTCAAGCGGTCCAATGACTTGTTGTTTGAGTGTTTTAAAGTCATTGGCTACTTGAGTATGTTCCTTTTATCTTCGTATCGGATCCCGAACCTGTGAGGAGGAGAATGTCCCACCGGGCGTGCCAAAACCTGTAGGGCGCAGAAAGTTGCACAACGGGTGGAAGGTGTGTGCATGTGTTAAATGCCTCATGGTTCAATGCTCTCGGTTTTCAAGACATGAGAGAGAGCATCGAACTTGAAACATTTACTTCTTTCTACAATTCCTTCGATTCACCCTCGACAGACCTACTGTTCATGATCAGTCTATCGAGAGAGTTTATTGATTGTGGGGACGTTTAACTCTCAGCGGGCGCAAGCCCCCGCTGTTAATTACATCAGATGACCCTTCCAAGCCATACTGAACACCTCGTCCATTCCGAGATTTGTGCCTATTTATTGTGAATTGAATAAAGGGGCTAAAAGGGGGACTCATGAATTGACTCTGGTTTTGATTTAGTCTTCTGTATGCTTGGACATGTATGTGTGTGTATGATTTCATATAAAAATATTGTTTATTGCATTTTAATTGAATTTTAGATATTTTAGAAATATTTATGCGCTCTTGATTCATGTTTTGTTTATAACATACTTTATTTATATTTTATTAATAGATGAATCACTTCAATTTGGGTAGGAAGGGTATTTTGGTCATTTTAGAATTTGGCTGATGCTTGAACATGCTCAATTTTGGTTTAGAAACATGTAGGATTTGATTTGGGTTCATTTGAAGGTGGTTTGAGTCAATTTGGACTTGAGATGAAAAAGTTATGCTTGAAAAGGACTGAGAATGGCCTATTTGTGAAGTTTTATATTTTCTCAGGGGCCTCTTTATAAAGCTGAAAGGCTTTGGGATTTGCGTTGGGACTTTAAGATCTGTGCTGAGGGCCTCTTGTTACTGCTGCCTTCATGTTATTCGTGATTTCGACTTGATTCTTTTGCGAATCGGGATTGTAGAAGAACTCCTGTCAGTTTTTGACACCGCTTTAAGTCAACGGCAACAACTCCTTTTTCATGGGATTTGATGATGCATTGATTTTAACCTGTAAGCATGAAACGTTATATCTGGAGGGCATGTGGAAAATTTACTACATTTTTATATATTTATTTGGCATTCATTTCAAGGGTGTGCATTTATCCTTTTGCATGTGCAGTTTTGCCAGTTTGGTTGATTTTTGAGACTTGATATCTTTCAATTCTCTTGGAGGTTTTGGATGAAACTTCACAGTCTTGCTTTATGACATCAGGACTATGAGTTGGCCAATTTTCATGATTTTACATGATGTTTAGTCATGCCAAACAATGGTGCGAAGAGACGACCTGAGCAGCAATTTTACACATTTCTGGATTTTGTCTTTTTCATTGTGATTTATCCACTTGGCCATTTTAGGAGTTCTTTATATGGATTTAAAGCTGGACAGATAATCTACCAAATGGTCAAGTATCAGATTTTTCTGCCATGGAAGGCTATGACGAACAGTAAAGTGAAGTTGTGACCATATGACAATTCATTTACTGGTTTTTCCTTGTTCTTTTGCAGGAAATTGGATTTTGTATCACAGATTTGAAGCCTTTAAAGCTTAACATTGAATGATTCGGTTCCATGGTTTCAAAGAGGGATTAACAAAGAGCAGTTCAAGAGTGAGTTTGAGACATTTGCATTTATACCCTTCATTTTATGAATTTTCAAAGAGGGGTACTTGTCAGTACTTTCTGCAGTGCAGTTCATGAAGCCGAGGGTTCAAATCTCATCTTAATACTCAATCATTTTTCCATGAGTACTTGATTTAAGTGCACAGATGCCTTCTTTATATTGTTAGGCAGTCATTGTCCAGATTTCACATTTTTATCAATTTTATTTCTATTTTTCCACTATAATTTTCTAGCAGAAGGGCATCAGTTTTTTTTATTTTGCTGCTATTAACTTGCGATTTTTGCTATGAGCAATCGGCTACATGAAATTTTGATTTCTTTATGTGGAAATGTTCATCTTGGTCTCTAATACATGCATGATTTATTTAGTGACCTCATGATTTTTCTACAGTGTGCTGGTAAGGGGTTTTAATACCACAGTTTTCGGTACCAGCAGCAGAAAAGAAGAAGCAGAATTTTGAAAAGCTGAACTTTGGAAGATCATCCTGAGAAATTGGCTGAACCAAATTTGATGTTCTTTATATGAAAATTCTCAGGAAATGATACTCTACATGCTGGTAAGATTTCATGGACTTTGGAGCTTCCTAGCTATACCAGGATGGGGTCTAAACACAGGGGTAAGCTGGGAAACAGTGCTGGAATTTTGTTGGTTTTTCATATTTCGAAGACTGAACTTTAGAAAATCATAGAAAATTCATAGAAAATGCTATAAATGTAAAATTTGGGCCTAAATTGTGTGTTTTGAAGTCCTCTATCTGACTGTGCAATTTATTTTTCATTTTGGTCCTCGTACCAGTCTGCACTGGCTGTTTTACCAGAATAGGTCAATTTCACTGTTTTGAGGGTTTTCTTTGCATCAACCACATTTGCATGGTGCTTTGTTACTAAGTTTGGTTTGGTACCGTACCAGAAACAAAGGAAAGAAGATCAAAGTTTTAAAAGTTCATTTAATCAAGAGGTTTGAATATCAAAAGGATGTCAAAGTATGATTTTTGCAAGAAGACATTTGGTTTTTGTTGAAATCATGATTTAAGTGTTTTTTATCTTGATTAGAGGACAAATCATTGAGATTTCATTAGGTTAAAGATGTAAATGACATGGAACAAGTTCGATTTGTTGTCTATTTACACTTTGAACCTTCTACCTCTCACTATTCACACATTGGGCTATTTAATTTCCTTTAGCATACATGTGTGTTTGTTCAAGGAAATTAAACATCCTCTAATGTGCAACATAAGTCCAAGAACAAATCATTGAAATATCATGGGTTAAAAGATGCAAATGACATGAAATAGCCAAAGCTATTGCCTATTTACAATTTTGAGCCTCCATTTCTCACTATTCACACATTAAGCTTATTTAATTTCCTTATATGACTTGATTTAGCATACATGTGTATTTGCATGTATATAAGGAAATTAAATATCTCCTAATATGCAAAATAGGTCATTTTTGTTGAGAGAATAATAGAGGAGACACACTAGCTCAACCCTATCAACTCTTGTGTATTTAATTTTTTTATTGTTACTTTATTCCCTTTAATTCCTTTCATAAAATAATCAATATAACTTTCATATGGCAGGAGACTAACACTAGCTCAACTCTCATACTTCCATTATTCAATTATTTTAGAAGGGATTAAAGGTGTGTAGAGAAAGAAAGAAAAGAAAAGGAAAAAAAAAAAGATTTTAGTGGAATCATAGTTTTTTTTAATTTTTATCAATTATTTAAGTTGAGTTATGCCTCATTTTTACTGTTCTCTCTATTGTTGCATTGATTACAACAAAGAGAGTTTACTTACTCAAAAGAACTAAAATCTAATTCATTACTACATTGATTGTAGCAAGAAAAAGAGAAATGATTTCATTATATTTTTTTTAGAATCTAGATCTATAGTTATCATTAAAACTAAGGATCCAAATCCCTTTTATTCATGTCATGAAAAAGATGAAAGAAAGCAAGAGAGCAAATCGAATCAAACGAAAAGAAAGATCAAAAGAATGAACATCAAAAGACAAGAGATTTTAAGCTTCAAGTAAGGAGCAAACTTCATTCATCCATTATTTCTTTACATGGTGGCATTTTAGGCTTTTACATTGCAAGAGAACTCAATTTCTACCTAATTTGTATTGGATTTTAGGCCGAAATAATGTGATTTTTCTAGGGTTTCGGCCAAGCTTGGGTGATGGCTATTTCGGCCTTGTGAGGTGTGCTATCTTGTGTGTTGTTGTGTATTGTATATGTGTGGTTTTTTATTGTGTCATTCTTCATCTTCAAATGAGGGGTTTATATAGGCTAGGCAAGGGGTAGAGTCTAGGATTTAGAGGAGCCTTGTTGGCATGATCCCCACCACTCATTTGTATTAACTCTCATCCAAAGGTTTAGATGCATCCAAGTGGTCATGCTTATCCCTCAAGCTTGAAGGAAATATTCTTGGCATCTTAGCATCTTCATTAGTCATGTGACATGTGTGTATGGGAGCAAAAATATCTAGAGCATATTCTAGAGAATATCCAATCCTCCCATTTTGGCATCTTCATTGATAATGTGACATGTGTCTATGGGAACAAAAATATCTAGAGCATATTCTAGAGCATCTTCATCATTTTGGACTTTGCAATAATTGGGCTAGGCTATTTAATTTCGGCCAACAGCAGCCCCATCAATTTGGTTCGGCCATTGATTTTATTTGGGCCTTTGAATTCATTTTTTTTTTAATCATTCTGATTTAAGCTGCCGATTTCATTCGGCCATGAACCATTAAATATTCAATTCGAGCCATTCGGCTATATAGCAACTTAATTCAAGTAGCTCAATTTTTTAAATACGACCTAGCTAAATTTCAATTGAAGCAGCTTAATTTTAACTCCAATCAAGTTCGGCTAGTTCATTTAATTGAAACAACTCAATTCATATTATTACACATATTTTTTGTTTCAGTGCCATTTTTTATTTCAATTCCTTTTCTTCTTCTTTTTTTATTTTTATTTTTTATTTATAAGTCTTGACTTTTTAGGATCAAACAGTACCAAACCCAAGTTCTAATTTAATTTTAAGCAAGTCCTTGAGATTGTATGGTTTAATCTAGACCGGATCTTTGACCAGCTGGGATGTCATTGCTTGAGGACAAGCAACAATTCAAGTTGGGAAGCGTGATCAGAGTCAAAATAATGATGATTTACGTAGAGTTTTGGCTTAGGGTTTGCATATTTTCTCACACTTATGTTTGATTTATTAGAGAAAAAGGCTACTGTCACCCTTCTTTATGTTTTATTGCAGAAAATAGGTTTTGGGACTATTTTACACCAAATAGAGCTAGAATCGGGTCAATCGGATCAACGACGCTTATCGACGAAGTCTATGTTACGGTCCGTATTGCCTAATACGGATCAAGCCTAGCACAGATCAGGAGATAGCACTGGAAGCATTAAAACCCTCAGGGACAAGGTCCTAATACGGACCGTATCACCTGATACGGTCCGTAATCGAAGGCGTCTCTTGGGAAATAACTACCGACAGCTGTATCCAGATCAGTTTCTTAGCCCCTACTCAATCTCCAGACGTCCCTCCACTCCTATATAAGGCCCCTGGGTAGAAGAAGTAGTTATCTTTGTTAATTAGGGTTAGATTTGATTAAAGAGAGAAGAGAGGAGTGCTTGTAACCATGTCGTTCCGCGGCTAAGTTCTTTTCCTTAGGGCTAGGCAGTAAACCTTGTTACTCTTGATGTTTTGATATATATATTTTCTGTTGATTATGGTTTTTTGTTGTTGAATCGAAATACTTTTGTGATTTACTATCTCTTCATCTAACTTCAATGATCTAGTTTAGTACATTAGGGTAGTGACAGTGCTTTAATGGTAAGAGAAACTATTTGTATGAATTAGCCTCATCGAGATCTATTAGGTTTATGCGAAGAAAACTTTAGCGGGAAAACCATAAACTAGACCAACAAAATGCGAACCAAATTCCATCACTTGCGTAAGGAAAATCGCAGTGATCTGTGTAGTAATTTGGAGTATTTAAGATATCAGTCATTTGCGTAAGGAAAATCGCAGTGTCCTATGTAGAATCTCGATGAAAGATATGTCACTCTTGCGTAACATAAATCGCAGTGACCTATGTGGTGTCTTTCATAAAACAACAACAGGAAATCAGACGCAACAGGAATATATTGTCAAGGCGGATTGAGTAGCAATGGTGTGCCGAAACTCTAGGAATTCACATCTCTATCTTTATTTTAATTACTTTTAATTGCTTCCTAATTTACATTGATCACAACAACATCTCTCAATTTTCAGATTTCGTCTAGCCTTTCGAAAGATTGTGATTCGATCGCTTAAAACTCTGAACCAATATTCCTTGTGGATCGACCTCGAATATACTACTCGATAGGATTGTGCGCTTGCAGTCCGAACCGATAGCATTTCTGAGTTTATAAATATTAAAATAAACATTGCTCTCTTTTGAGTGATCAACTACCTCACCCCAAAAGAAATGGATGGCAAACGTTCATTCCGCTCTCCAATTCTAGGCGCGCAAGAAGACATGCATCTAAGAAATTGACTCAAGTCACCCAAACTCCCGTGACCCCTATATCGGTCACCAAGAAAAGAAGTCTCCAAGCCTACCAGGATGAGTTGGTGGCTGAACCAGCTCTTCTTGTCCGCAACTTATTCTCCCCGCTAAGGATAGTGAGGAGGAATTCTTCTACTGCACGCATACGTGCAGTGGGAAAAATCTTTCAAACCATCTCGTTTATCCATAAATAGAAAAGGATGAACACCAACCGCAAAATGGTTGATAACACTGCCATGGCCATTCAGAAGACCCATAAACAGCTTCGCATGTTGAAGCAGCGCAGGAGCCGATACTACGTACATCCTGCACCAGAAATCTCTACACCAATCTCCGTCAAATCAAGATTGACATTTCCAGCCCAAAAGCTGGGGGCATCCAATGATGCCCAATCCTCAATCAAATCGAGGCTAACATTTCTAGTCTCAAGACTTATGGCACACAACAGTGCCCTTTTTTCAACACCAAAACCAATGTTTTCAGCCTCGAGGCTGGGGGCACCTGACGGTGCCTCGTTAAAACCAAGACTCCGTCGAGAGATGCGAGCAAGCACCTCTCAAAGCTCAACCAATGGGTGATCAAACCAAACCCCTCAAATTCTAAGAAGACCAACCAGTGTACTTGATAGGCTGGGGGCACGAATAAATCCGCGCTCATCTAACACTGGAAGTTTAACAATAGTGGCGCCAAATGCCACTCATAAGAAGCGAAGGGTCACAAAACACACCCTAAGCAACAAGAAGAAGCGATGGTCTTCATGATAACAATTAATGAAGACCTCGAAGAGGAGGATGACCATCATGTTGAACCCACCAACCTTACCACATACATGGTAAGGAGAGGAAAAGATCCCATCGTTGAAGACCCAAGCGACGATGAGGAGGAGTCAGATGCAGCAGGCCCTCCTCCTATAAATGCCAAACCTAAAGCCGTGACTAGTTCTGAGGCAGGTCATATTGATGGACCTGCCCTAGGCAGCCTTAACGCCGTCATGGCAACTTATCCTCGTGCTGGTAAAAATCAAACTGGCACACAAATACCAAAGCAGATGTTATCCGCTTACAATCAAATGCAAGCTGAGATACAACAATTAAAGGCTGAAGTACATCAAGCCCATGAAAGGGAATAAAGGTTGATAGCCGAAATCTGCGGGAAAAACCCCGTTGGATCCAAACATGAAAAAGGAGAAACATCAAATCGGTCTAGTCCCATAAATGGGCCTGAAAGACTAGAAAGACCAAAACCCCCAAGAAAGACGTAGAGTGCATTGGGAGGATGAAGGGCGAGAAGCGTTTCCAACCTTTACTGCGGTTGACGTTCAAGAAATGATCAGCCGTCAGTTACGAGAAATGGGAATTGCCCCAAAACCGACAACATACCAAGTAGGGAAACCATACCCTCCTGAGTTCGATCTACCAAGGTATCCCCCAACATACACTGTTCCCTTGTTTTCCAAGTTCTCAGGAAATGGGACAGATGAGACGGGACCCAAACAACACGTCAGCCACTTCATGATTCAATATGGAGATTCATCGAGGGAAGAGGCGTTCCTCTGCCGCTAATTCGCTTGAAGTCTCTCATTACCAGCATTTCAATGGTATTGCTCTCTAGAACCAGGAAGTATAAGGTCCTGGGATCAAATGGCGCGTGTCTTCATAAACAGATTCGCCACTGTGAGTACTCCAGTGAGGCTCGCCGACTTAGCATGGGCCAAACAAGGGCCGAATGAAACTCTCCTGGCGTATATCAATCGATGGAGAAATATGAGCATCAAGTCGAGCCATTCTATACCCGAAAGGGAGGCAGTAGATTTGCTTATAAGAAGTACATGTGGCAAATGAGGCAGATGTTGGTCATCGCCAATCCTAGTAGCCATCAAGATCTGGTAGATACCATATCCAGGTTGGGGCAAATAGATATAGAAGAGAAACCTTCAACCTCTTTTAAATCAAGAAAAGACTTCCCAAAGAAGAAGGAATCAAAGACAGTATACGCTGTCAAAACCAACAAAACCAACAAAAATAAAAATAGGGATTCTGACTCTTCGGACGAGGAGGCAAGATAAGTTGATAGCCAACCCGCTCAGCCAGCTCCTCGCGATAATCAAAACAGTCGTTACTTCAAATCTTTAGAAGAACGAAAGAATAAGTACTCCTTCAAGAAGGAGAAAATGGCTAAAATATTCAAGCAAGCCTTGGAAGACGGTATGGAACTGCCTCCAAGCAAATGCCCAGATCAGACGGATAAGGTTGATCACTCCAACTACTGCCCATATCATAGGGTGGTAACTCATAAAATAGAAGACTGTTGGGTCTTTAAAGATCTAATAGAAAGATAATCCAAGAGGGTCGCATGCAATTAGCGCCAAGTGCCATGCAACAACCTGCTCCCCATGAACAAGTCAATGCCGTCTCTCACATCGAGGTGACTGAAGAAAGGGAAATTGAAAATTCTGCAAGTGAAATATAGGAATTCCACCTCTCCAAGAAAACCAAAAAGTTGCTGAAATATCTCTTGAAGGAGTCTCGAGTCAAATGGGATAGCAACCTAAACCCCACAGTGCCAAGACCCCCAAAATGGGTCATCCATCGTAAACCAAACAAGAACGGCAGCCAAAAAGGCAAGAAGTCGTCCAAACCAGTAGAGTTGCCTAAACCTTTTGAAATCCAAAAGCAAATACAAGCCTTAGAGGATCACAAGCAAGATACTCCGCCACCGCTGACACTTTTAGATTTCTTAACTGAATATGTTTTGGCCATGATGTTGGGCCTCAAAACTGAAAAAAGGAGAAACGAGTCAAACCCCTCAAAAAGAAGAAACCAACGATGATGACAATGAAATGCGCAATGTGGTTGTCTATGGAGGAAGTTCCTCAAGTGACTCAGATGACGGTGAAGTCGTCTTTATCAAAACCAAGAAGCCTGATTGCCAAGCAGTGCTTCGCTCGGGTACAAACATCCCTGAGCGTCAACCACCACAAGAAGACGAGGTTGGGAGGTCAAAGACCAAGGCAAAAGGGAAAGAACCCGCTGTACAAGATGAGCCAGCACCTAGAAAATATATAGTGCAAGACTATAATATCCTCGCCTAGCTTAGAAAAATACCTGCTGCAGTAAGCGTGTTTGATATCTTGATGATGTCCGCTGAAGTGAGAGAAGTGCTCATTTATGCACTTCAAAACCCTGAAGAGTTTCAAGTGCATTTCGCTGAAAAGAAGATGCAAGAAATAGCGCTGGTGGATAACAAGAGTCCAACCATCACATTCAATGTTGATGATTTACTCATACCCACGTCTGATCATAATAGACCACTCTTTCTCACTGGTGAGTGTGGAGGCCAAAGGGTAACTCGCATGTTAATTGATCCAGATTCCTCTATTAACCTAATGCCTAAGCGAACATTGGACCGTCTCTAAGTGCTAAATTTCACACGAAGGATAAAATCACCATCCATGGGTTCAACCACAAAATAGAACAATCCATGGGGGCAGTCAGCTTGCCCTTTGATATTGGTGGTATTCAAGAATGGATGAAATTCTACATCATCGATGCGAAAACCACATACAACGCATTAATAGGCCGGCCATGGCTATACAATAATAACGCCGTCCCGTCAACCTTGTATCAATGCCTAAAATATATAAAAGATGGCGAAGTCAAACAGATCAACGGGGAAGTCAAACCGTTTGAAGTACATGAAATTGGGTTGAAAGATGCCAAGTACTTCTTAGATAAAACCATCCTAAAAGGAGAATGTTCGAAGAAACAGCAGGATGTGAAGTCAAGGCTGTATGGAGCCGATACTGACTCATCTTCAGGGGAGGAGGCAGACGAAACCAGGATACTCCCATCTTACATAATACCCTCAGAAGACGAGGAGGAATCAGGTCAATCCTCATTGATGATTGAGAGAATACCTGAAAATCATCACAATGAGCTCACACCAAGGGAGGTGAACCAAATTCAAGAAATGGTAGTATTCATAATACCACCTAAGGAAGAAATTACCGAAGGAGGAATCTATAGGCACGAGCCCATCGTATTCTACAGAGCCTCTGATGGCAAAAATCAGCCCTTTGTGCTGAATAACGATGAATGGCCTCTTGAAAATGAAACTTTGTCTGACAAAATGGGCGTATCTCTTCTACCATATTGTTCCAAGGGCCTGATCAGGATTCTTGCAAATATGAGTCCTATGTTCACAACCGATGCGGTGACAAAACAGTTCGATAGAATATTGGCCCACCGTAATCCCACAATTATAGGTCCGGATGGAAAGCTAAGAAATACTCGAGGGCTCGGGTATGACAAGTTTGATGATGAATATGATGACTCTAAATGTTGCCCTATACAATGTTTCGACAACAGTGACAGCGATGATGAGTCACCTACTTGTGATCTAAGAAGGATCCAAAGGAAAGCTGTCCATGCCAATTTAGAAATGACCTTAAGAGGTGGTCGTGGCAGAGGGAGAAATTCCTTCGTTAACGCCTTTCCAAAACAACCCAAATCAAGTCGAGTCGAAACTCGCTCCTTTCAAGACCTGTTAAAACAAATGAAAGGTCTGTATGTGCATTCTGAGCATAACCGACAACAACCAAACAATAACCGAAGAACCTCCAAAGCTTCATGTCATGTAATAGAAGCTGAGGATTACCAATCGTCATTTATCGCATGCAGTGTATGCGATAAACCGGTAGAGGTCACAGAAATGACTTCGTGTGTCGAATGTTGGGCCATATGCCACCCCCCTTGGACAAGGTTTAAGGAAGACTCTCAAAGGAGTGACGAAACCCCAAGATGGAGCTGCCTACGTTGCTTCAAAGGCAAACGAATATCAGAACCTAAAAAGGATGAAGGAAAAGCAGAAAGGGTGAAATCCATTTCTAGAAATGACGTACCCTCATAATTCGAAGTAGGGGATTGTTTGACCCTAAAAAGTCCGGATTTAGAAATAAATAAAATAATTAAAAAAATATAAGAAGGGGGGTGTCCACTCAAAATGTTAAAATGGAGGAGGTTAACAAGTTCACTCTATTAGTTGGATACTCACGGTTTTGAATTGAGATTAATTTGGGTTGACCATCAATTTTGACTTCAATAAAAAAAGTAAGATGAATGATTAGGTTCGGACCATATTATATTAGATTGATTAGAAAAAAATGGATTCAAAGCCTAAGCCAAGCAATAGAAAGGAGCTGCTTCATTGGCCGAATTGGATTAAGATGCTGGACCAAATTAATCTTAATTTAAATATGGGATCGGACCAAAGTTGATTAGGTTTGGGTTATATAGATTGAATAAGGAAATAAATTAAAGGTTCAAGTTAACTGAAGAATTGAATTCGGCTGCTGCCTGGGCCTCGTTAATAAGAGTTTCTTGGGCCGAACCAGCTGGAGATCAAATGAGTAAAGAAATCGGCCTACAGCTCCTGCCATTATTTGATTGTTTAAACATGGTTTACGGAGAACCCTTAGCCAAGCTATGTGTGGTCTACAAGAAACAGGTCTATGTGATTTAAAGGGGTTTTCTCTCCAACTGGCGCCTGCAAGATTCTAGCTGCCTCCTCTATGCTTCAAGCCACAACCGTCCGATCAAATGAGAAACGGATGGACAAGATGATGCCAGCATATTAAACTCTAAACCCTATAGGCTATCATGCCTCTGCCTATATAAAGAAGGTTGAAGATGAAGGAAGGGATATACAACAGAGAGCCGAAGCTACCCAAAAAGAGATAAAAAAAAGAGAGGCTTCTTAAGCTTCTCCTTCCTCAACTCCTCTGAAAAATCAAAAACAGAAATAGAATAGGCAAAAAACTTCAGATCTATTGCAATGTAAACGCCTCAATAGGCTTAGTTTCATGTATAAATATGATGGATCAATGAAATGCATACTCCCTTGAAGCTTTTACTTTGAAATTTCGTTTAGTGTTGCTTGCTGTTTTCTTTGCTTTCTTCTTTTCCTTTTCCTCTCTTTAATCATGAGCTTGAAACTTACTAAATAAAAATATTCTTCTTGGCTGTTAATGCCATTGGAGAATAATCAAGCTTACTCACTCTTTGTCTTCTTTTATCTCTTTTAAAACAAAAAAAAAACAAGTTTGCATTCGGATTTGGAAATTAAAAATGGAAATGATTAAGTGATGAGGTTTGATGCTTTACTGTTTCTCTCAAATATATTTGATATTTTCATTTTATCTTATCGGAATATAAACAAATAAAAATTCAATCTTTTATTTTCTCACCTTTTCGTTTGCTGTTTCAATAAGAGTGTATACAAACATAGTAAAACTACTATTCTAATTTCTTTTGCTTCCTTTGCTGCCTTTATAAACAAAAAAAAAAAAAATATATATATATATATATATATATATATATATATATATATATATATATTGTGAAATTGCTATCTTAATTTGGTTGCTAGTATTTTTGTTCTCTTTTGCACCCTATTTTGAATAATGATAAGTGTAAAAAACAAAAAAAAACCGAAATATGCAAATCTGATTTCTTTCGAACCTTTTTGATCCTTTATGCTTTTAATCCTTGTATAAAATAATTAAGTAATGAAGATGCATGTGTTGAGCTGTATAGTTCCAATTGCATCCAATTTATTTGGTTATTTTATTAGAAGAAATTAAAAGTAGCAAAAAAATGAGTTATAATGGTTGAGCTGTATAGTTCCTATTATAATCTCCTTGATATGAGACCTATGTTGCATAAAGGGTGCTAATTGGTTTCTTTGAGCATAAGTGTATGCTATGTGTACAAGAATACACTATGTAAAGAAATTAAATAGACCTTTTTATGCAAATAGTGAAAGAAAGAGGTTTAAATTGTAAAAAAAGGCATTCATGATGTTGAAATTAGCCATTTTACATTTAAATCAATGATCTCTTAATGATTTATCTCTTTATCAAGTGAGATTATGCAAAAACATGATTTCAAACAAAATCAGGGACCTCCCTGCATAAAACCAAATGTTTGACAGATTATTGATATTTAAAACAAAAAAATGGTCTTGGAGCTTGATTCTTGCTTGCTGGTACCAAAGGAATAGCTAAAAAGCTATAAAGACTTGTTTAAGCAATGACCAGTCAATGCACTCAGTTGTAACTGTCCTAAACCAGCCCGATGCACCTAAGAATAGCCACTCAGCAATATGACAAATGTTGAGTACCACTGGTACATGAAAGGCACTCAAAAATGCCAAAATGACTCCTGCTGGTAAAATAAACAATCCAGATTGACACAGGGACTAAAATGAAAAATGGACATCACAGTCATGTAAAAGGACTTCAAAACACATAAAATTGACACAAATTTTACATTATTTTGATTTTATTTCGATTTTATATGAATTTTTGAAGTTCAGCTTCAAAAATAAGAAATCAGCACTCAAATAACAAAAGGACTTCTGCTGGTAAATTGAACAGTGCAGACTGATAAAAGGACTAAAATGAAAAAAAAAAACATCATAATCAGATAAAGGACATCAAAATATACAAAATGGACACAAGTTTTACATTTTTCTGATTATATTTCCATTTTATATGAATTTTTGAAGTTCAGTTTTAAAAACAGAAAAATCAGTATTTAAATGATAAAAGGTCTTTGCTGGTAAAATGAACAGTACAAATTGACTCAAAGACCAAATCAAAAAACAAACATCATAATCATATAAAGGACTTTAAAACACACAAAATAGATATAAGTTTCATATTTTTCTGATTTTATTTCAATTTAATATGAATTTTTGAAATTCAGCTTTTAAAACAATTAAAATCAGCATTTAACAGTGACAAATTACCTTCAATGCCCCTCAGCTGATTTGAATGTTTAAAAATGTAAATAAATTATGAAAATATCACAAAATTCATCCTAAGCATGATATAAACACCCACTCATAAATTAATAACAAAAATCATATGTTTTCAAACAAAACAGGAAATTTAAATCAATTCGGTTTCACAAAAAAAAAAAATTGAAAACCTCATCAGCTCATGCTCTTTAATATCCCAAAAACCCAAAATTCATGATAAAAGTGAACTCCCTGCAACCTACATACTTGAATAAGGAATCTCAGCCACTAATTTTTCTCTTTTGACCAATGTACCATCTACTGGTACCAGTTCGTCATCAAGCCGAGATGCATGAATTCAAAATATATCTAAACCTTGATCAAACTTCAAATTAAAGTCACGTATAAAGTTTAAATCATGTCACAATGACAAACAATTGATTAATAGAAGAAAATCAATAACAAAATACAAAGAAATCAAATCAAAACCGATCCGAGTGTCAAGCTTAACCTCGGACCACCGTTTCCGATGATCAGAGACGACCGACGACAGGTGCAATGTAATCCTGAGCCCCGTGCGATGCTAACCATGCCTTCGCCTTGCCTTGCCGTGACCGGAGCTCGGCCGGAGATTAAAACCCTAAGTCGGAGATGAACCCCGAATTCATATCCTCCTGCACGAACCTCAAAGCAATACACGTTGTCCGATCTTAGCGCCAAAGACAAAATTCAAACCGAAGTCCTAATCTCAAAGCATTAAAAAGGATCCGACGGCCTAGTCTTAAACCCGATGACCGATAGCTCACTGCCATGTAGGGCCCACTTGTCAAATAATCACGGCCTTAATATTAAACTCTCTAACCGGATCTTAAAGAAGCTAGCATTGATCTTAAAGTCTAGAATACGTATCTCAAAGTTCAATGTCATCATCCAATATTCAGAACAAATCTCAAAGCCCAAACACACATCTTAAAGCCCAAATCCAAATATTGAAGCCCAATTAATAAATAAAATTTCTAAATCAAAATCCTTTACATAGAAGTCCCTCTGGCAAACTTTAATTTACAATAAGGCCCCTATAAAATTGCAGAAAGACCCTTAGCTTCCTAAAATCTATCAAACAAGCCCTTAAAAGCCCAATTTTTATACAAAACCCCATCTAAAGTCCAAATCATAAATTCATACCCTCTCAGCTTTGTAAGTCCTTGAGAAAACATAAATATTTACAAATAAGCCCTTCTCAGTCCTTTTCAAGCATAACTTTTTCATCTTAAGTTCAAATTAACTCAAACCACCTCCAAATAAACCCAAATTGAATTCTCCATGTTTCTAAATCAAAATTGAACATAATCAAACACCATACAGCCTGTCAAATGACCAAAATGCCCTTTTCTTCATAATCAAACTATTTTCCTTCTAAATAAAATATCAATGAAATACAAATATATTTTTCAAAAATACAAACATGTTTATAAATGAACAAAAGAGTATAATAAATGTATTTTAGTAATATTAATGGCATTTTCATGCATACATATTAATACATTCATCAAAACCCAAAATGGTGAGAATCAAATAAATACAAAGAACCAAATACATGAGTTTTCCTTTTTTTTTAGCCCCATTATTCAATTCACATAAAATAGGCACAAATCCTGGAATGGACGAGGTGTTCAGTATGGCTTGGAAGGGTCATCTGATGTAATTAACAGCGGGGGCTTGCGCCTGCTGGGAGTTAAACGTCCCCACAATCATTAAACTCTCTCGATAGACTGATTTTGAACAGTAAGTCTGTCGAGGGTGAACCAGAAGGAATTGTAGAAAGAAATGAATGTTTTAAGTTCGATGTTCTCTCCATGTCTTGAGAGCATTGAACCCTAAGACATTTAACACATGCACACACCTTCCCTCGTTGTGCAACTTTCTGCGCCCTACAGGGATATGGCATCCATGCTCAGCCAGTCTCAACCATCCAAAGATGGTCAAGTCAGAATTGAGTGGAAGGGATAGTACATTGTTGAGCAAGCCTTGGGACGGGACACCTATAGATTGTGAGATAGCAATGGAAACAGATTCGCACTCCCGATTAAGGGGAGGTATCTCCGAGAATACCAAGCACCTGGGATGAAAAGTCAAGCCCGAAACTTGAAAATTCGAGGTGATATCTCATAAAATTCAGAAGGAGAACAAGAAGCTGAGTGCTACATGGTGTCTCAAAGGTCCACCGACTCCGAATATGATTCACCCCAAGAAGAAGAGGATCATAGTAGCGGTAGCCAATCAAAGAAAGGCAAATACATTGATTGTGATGAAGTGGACGATTATTACGTCATGTTCAATTGCGACCGATGCGATAGATACTCATGCTCCAAATGTGCTACCGGGAAAAAGATAAGTCCTGGGTATGATAAAAGGTTCATCAACTGGTTTTGCATACACTGCAAGTATGCCATGGAGGCCGAAAAGTAAAAGAAGAAAGAAAAAGACAAACAAACTTCCAAAAAGAAGAAGGGAGAAAGCTCTAAATCCCGTTCAAAACAGGGATCATTGAAGAAATATAAAGATGATGACTCGAGTGACTCCAGCACGGATGCCGCATGTTATATGGTAGAAGTTTAATCCAAATAAGAAGAATTTGAGTTTGGAAATAGAATCCATTGCAGTGTCTGTGACCAAAAGGGAAATTCATGGGACATATTCGAATGCAGTGAATGTGGCAATAGTCACCATCCTTCGTGTGCAAACCCAAAGGCAACCACAGCTAATTATAATGATTCCCGATTCGATATCTACGAGTGCCCAAAGTGAATTTATCAATAAGTGCAGAAAGAAGTAAAGGTGATAAGAGAATTCGAAAATCAGGCTGTAAAGCCCAATCGGATTGCAAAGGATATCGAAAGCGCTTCAAGGTAGAAATGGAATGAAGCCCGTCTGCTACAAAAGGCGAGAACCAATGTCAAGACAAGACATGAAACGACCCACATGCTCGGCCCACTTGATGAATACAAGAAGGGATAGCTCGTGTGGGTGATCAAAGAAACACCAAGGTCACAATTGATCAGAATCTGGGGCCCATATTTGGTGGATCAAGTCCAAGAAGGGTATCGATATGGGCTGATAGATAATGAAAGTGGAGAGCCCGTTAAATCAATCAGGGGTCGTTATCTAAAGCTATACCAAGATGGTGACACGCCAAGCGACTTTTGCTAAGAATATGAAAGTGACTCGTGAACCGTCACTTGCAAAACCGCCCACTAAAACCATGATGAAGGTGATAGTGCACATAAAAGGGCACGTCGGACATCAATGCACCCGAAGGGGAAATAGTATATATACTCCACCCTTGGAGGAAGTCGACATCTCTAAGTCACAAACTTTCTCAATCTTAATCAAACTCTGCGCTAATGGCTGCTCAAAGAACAATTCCCCACAACTGGGAGACCATGGCGCTCACGCCAACGGTAAGAATGGGATATGGCCGATACCCAGGCCCGGGTTCTCTTTGCCATTGACTTCCCTAACAAGGATGCACTACCACAAGAAAGCCGATGGTTAGGGTGATCCATCTTCAACTATGTCACAGGAAGGAGAAAGACCGGGTACACCAAATACCGCCTCGGTCACTACTTCTCAAACCAACTCAACTGTGAGTTCTCGAGCTTGATCATCGAAGAAGTAGATGAAATCGATGCCGACTACATACTCATATGCCCAAGTGATGACATAAAAAGGGGCATCCTTTCATTGGGGGCGCTCACTTTAGAGGCTGACGTCCCTGGTGTCATTCCCACTGATATTCGAATGATAGGGTGGACTTTTGGCCAAGGAGGCTATGATAATCCCCTCAATTACCGCGAGCGCATAAGACTCCGCAAGGTACCTCTACACTTATGGAATTCTGCTTATATTCATACCTTGGTGGCAGGATTCTGGTATCCCCTCAGGATTGCCCCATATTTCTCCAACAACAACTATGACACACTCAAGATGCTGATTGCTTGTGGGCCACCAAATACCATCCCACATCAATTATGGTTAACAGTCGATCCCATCAGCAAAATTGTGGATGTAGAAGTTGAAGGATGGGACGAAAATGCAGGAGACATGCCTCCGCCTGATGATGCAGAAAGCTCTGTCAGCAAACCTCCTCCTCCACCACCAGCATCAGAGAATCCAAAATTCTCTGAGTCACCCAATCTGTCACTGCCCTCTGAACCAACCACATCGAGCAAAGATAGGAGGCCCGCCAAACATGTGGGCCCAAGGCCGCTTCTTACTGACAAGAGACAACAAGCCGTTTATGTTAATGCTTTTAAGAGTGGATTTTCCTTTCTCATGAACAATGCTTATGTATGCTTGTTTGAGTGTTGGTGTGCTTATGTTAAATGTTTGTCTGCATGTCTGTATGAAATAAGAATCCTACGAAATCTTCTCTTCAAATCTTACTTCACGATCTCCAAAATTTAAGATAAAAAATACACAAATCTCCAAAATTCCAATAAAACCTAAATTTCAATATCCACAAATAAAATATTCCAACAAATCCACTTAAATAAAACCCCAATAAATGCATAAGTGAAAACCTCTACAAATAAATGGACCAAACCGCTACGTGAGTGAAATTGTCTCGAGCGAAAAGTGAGGTCCCCCAATTACCCACAAAATCCAAAAAGGCATCTCGCCACAAAATGGGTTTGGTTAAGTTTGTACTCTTAAACAATTAACACTGGCAAGTTTGTCCAGTAAGTACTGAATTTGGACAAACAAGTCTAATATTTTGTACTTTAAACAAAATATGGGCTTTAGTGTTGTGCCCATTTGAAACAACTATCACTGGTTTTGTTTTTTCTCTCAGTTTGAAAATAAGAGAAATAAGGTTTCTTCATTGTCCTTTAAACAATGGAGTGCCTAATGATGATATCTCAAATAAAATCAAAAGATTAAAGAAAACGGTCGCTTAGACTATTTCAACTCTGAAGGCACAAAATCCCTTTTAAAACAAAGTTTTCAAACAATGGTATTCGCATTTCTCGCGATACCCTCGCCTAAGGACTGATGCCATACAGGCTATTCAGGAAGGCATGAGATGAGTGAGTAAGATGCCACCCCAAAATAAGTGCACATGTACACCAAATATTCCACCATAAATAACGAGAGTGGAGAGATCTAAGGCCCACAAAGAAAGCCTCAAGCACAAAATGGCTTTGTCAAGATTGTGCTCTTAAAACAATTGTCACTGGTACGCTTGTCTAACCAGTCATCTAAATGACGAGCAGACTTTATATATTTGTGCCGAACAAAATAAGGCTTTGATGTTGTGCCTAGGCCATGTGAGCACTAAAACAATTATCTTGGTCCAAAATAAGAAAATTGACAGCCCAAGAAACTCATGGATCAATGTCTCACGGGCCATAATCAGACCAGAGCTTAAGAACAAGAACCCTTGACTCTAAACACACTAAAATCCCACACAAGGCTTAAGCCCGCTATTTGGCGCGCCCCTTTCAACACTAGTCACACTGATAACAATTGGGGACCTCTCAAGCTGGAACTAAGGAGTTAACTAGCCGTTCAATACAAGTCCCATGGGTGACAAGCAAATACCCTAGGGCCAAAGCATAATTTGGCATGCCCTTTTGATATACGTCCCACGGGTGACATCTGAACCCAAGCCACATAATAAATTCCCTTGGCTTCGAAACCGCTATACAAAGACCAAAGAACCCTGATTAAGCCCTATATAGGCCAGAGTCCATATTAGACTCTTGTTTAAAAACCATGTCCCACCAAGGCCCAATACACAACTAGGCCTACGATCATATTATAACCAAGAATGAAGCTCATGATAATACTTTACTCAAACCTGCGTCCCACCAACCTCAAACCCATATAGCACATAGGCGGGTCAGTTATCGAGATGCATAATAAGACCGTGAAGGATCGCACAACACTGTAGATGTTTCTTCATGTAAGTCCCACAAGCGAGCCTTTAAATAGTTTTCGCATTCGGTGTGACATATATACAACATATGGGCTAGTCAGTTACCGAGGAGCGAAGTGAGGCTGTGAAAGATCACAAACAAGTCCCACAGGCGAGCCCTCAAACAGTTTTTGCATTCGGTGTGACATATATACAGCATATGGGCTAGTAAGTTGCCGAGAAGCGAAGTGAGACTGAAAGATCACAAACAAGTCCCACAGGAGAGCCCTCAAACAGTTTTCGTATTCAGTACGACATATATACAGCATATGGGCTAGTCAGTTACCGAGAAGCGAAGAAAGGCCGTGAAAGATCACAAGAGCATATAGGGCCGATCTTTCATAAAAGTCTCACAACTCCTTATCTTTCTATATTCGAGGTGCGACATATATACAGCATATGGGCTAGTCAGTTACTAAGAAGTGAAGTGAAGTTGTGAAAGATCACAAGAGCATATATGGCCGATCTTTCATCAAGTCTTACAACTTTCTATATTCCTAGATTCGAGGTGCGACGCATATACAGTATATAGGCTAGTCAGTTACCAAGAAGCAGAGTAAGGATGCGAAAGATCTGAAGAGCATATAAGACCGATCTTTCATGAAATTTTATGACCCTTTCTGGATTTGAAGGTGCGACGTATATATAGCATATGGGCTAGTCAGTTACCAAGAAGCAGAATGAGGCTGCGAAAGATCTTAAGAGCATATAAGGCCGATCTTTCACGAAGTCTTACGCTTTTTCTGCATTCTACGCATGACATATATACAGCTTATGGGCTAATCAGTTGTCGAGAAGCAGAGTGAGGCTATGGGGGATCTCAAGAGCCTATAAAACCGATCTTTCATTGAGTCTTACAAACGAGCCTTTAATGGGGTCTCGTATTTTGCCGCGCAACTGTTGAGTATTTTAGATATAGGAATTTGATACTCTTTTTGCCTTTAAAATTTATAAACCTTCGTACTCAATGAATAGGTTAGTTGCAAGCGCACAACCTATCGATTGTAGTATTTAGGTGTCGATCCGCAGGGAGATAGGGAAATACCAATTTTCAATTAAAGAAAACTACTATTAAAACTAAACAATAAAAGTAAAGTGGGGGGTTTTGTTCTAAAATCCTAAGGTTGGGTTCAATACCCGAAAGCGAGGAGTTTCAAACAATAAATGTAAATAAAATAAAGGGAAGAAAGATTGGTTTGTTTTCAAGTTTAAGGAGATCTAGGGGCATTCGGTCTACAATTCCTTGCTAATTCTATTTATTCGGTTTGTTTAAATTCATGTTTGATTTGATGAGATTTCTAACCTATGTTAGCCTTTGAAACAAATATTAATACAAATACTTTGCGCTTTATGGATTAATGTGCCTCAAATTCTAGGGCTGTCACTAACCTAGAGGGATATTTAATCTCATGCTTCAAAGCATATATCGATATTTGTTCTAAGGTGTCCTAATTAGGATTTGCCTTCTCCTTTCGGTCCTTCACCAAAATCCTAACCTTAATTTCTATAGTTCCTGATTGGATATCAAAGTACGGTCGCTTCTAACCCAATCCTAAGGTGTGTCTTTATGGTTTCAATTAGTAGTCTCCTACTTGACCAATGCCGGAATTTAATAAACTTAAAGCGGAAAAACACGATCAACGCGATTTCAAAACTACTTCAATTCAATAAACCCTAACCAGGTGAACTCAAAGGAATAAGTACTAATGAAATTCATAAAGAATAAATCACAGAAATTAACAATCAAATCCGATAACACAATCATAATAAAAACAAAGATCCGAATAAGCTAGAATTAAACAAGTTCATGCATTGACCTAAACCCCTAGAAAGAGAACTACTCTCTCTTGGAGAGATCCATAACAAAGTTTGGCAAAAACAATAAGAAATAAGATAAAGAAATGATTACACCCTTTCTTAGATCTAAAACCTCGATCTTGCCGACTCCTTGTTTGAATCTTCTTCTTCTCCTTCCTTGAAAAGCCTTCGAGAATTTCTGCAGGATCTCTCCCTCTCAATTTGTGGAAAGATGGATAAAATAATGGATGATGAGAGAGATGAAATTCTTCTCCTTTTATAGCCAAAGGCCTTGCCCAATTTAGATGATAGAAGTGGAGTTAGTGGGTGCACTCCTCAGACTGCCATGTCTATTATTCGCCTTCTAAAACGTGTTCCTTGGAGGCCAAGAAAAGAAAACCTCTGGAAAATGCAAATTTCTGGCTGTCTGCGAGTCCAGTGCGTCTGCACTGGAGATGAGTGCGTGTGGTCTGGGTCGCACTGGCTCCAAATCTCCTTTGGTTCCAAGTTTCCTTTTCTGGATTTTCTACAAATTTTCCTGAGTGCGTCCGCACTGGATCTTAGTGCGTCCGCACTGGCCTTGAATTTTCTATTTTCGGAAGAATCTAAAAGTTGCAAAAATCGGCCAAGTACTGAGTGCGTCCGCACTGGCTGTGAGTGCGTCCGCACTGGGAGACTTTTCAGGCTGATGCGGCCATTGATGCAGCTGTACAAAATTATATATTCCGAATTTGAATTTGTTTCCTTCATGAAAGTTGTAGATCTCTTTGTCCTGGTTCTGTCAAGCTTTGAATCACCCAAATCGGAGTTCGTATGACCAAGATATGGCCAAAATACGAACTGTGTGTCGGCTGAGTGCGGGTGGTGCATCCCGAGTGCGTCCGCACTGCGCTCGGATTTTCTGTTTTCTGTGTCTGATGGCTGAGTGCGTCCGCACTCTGGGTCAGTGCGTCCGCACTGGGCTCGGTTTCTCCTGTTTTGCTCTGAAATTCAAATGGGCATAACTTATGATCCGTAACTCCGTTTTCAGTGTTCTACCACTTTTCGAAAAGCTTGCGAGAAGATCTACAATTTGCTCCATTTCCTGTAACTTAAATAGGCTTTGGCAGTAACTTGATTCTTGGATATATTTCATTATATTCTCTACTAAAATACAAGATATTTGGTGCTATTGTGTGATAAAAATTAGATCAAATGTGTATATAATTTAGACCTATCAGCAACCCATATATAAGCGTATGAGCAGGGATAGTCGCAAAGAAAACGATGTGGAAGTACGAGGGTGTATAGACAGCTCTTTAGCTATCCTTTCATGCATGAGGGAGCATAGACAGCTCTTTAGCTATTCTTTCATGCCGGTCCCAAGAAAATTAACACCCTTGACGGGGTTTCCGTGTTCTACGCAAGGCCTATATAGACGAGTGGTTTGCTAGAAGGCGATGCAACGATGTGAAAGACCGTAAGAAGCATATAAGCTGGTGACGGCATAGGAGTCGGTATCCATACGCTCATCGTTCACCTAAAGTACGCAGCCATAAGTGGTTGTCCAAGGTGGATAAACACCGTTCACTGAAAGTACACAGCCATGCAATAATTGTCCAAAGTGGACAAAACCCAAGCTAACTGGAGACATTCGATCGCTTAGAACCCGATTGGAAGGATGCAGAAGGTTTGAGGTACAACTTGAGTCCAATGAAGATGCCTCGTCGCTTAGAACCCGATTAGGAAGATTCAGAAGATTCAGGATTAAGCCCTGACTCTAATAAGTTCATCTGATCGCTTAGAACCCGGTTAGAAGGAATTTGAAGGATTCAGGAGAAAAAAAAGAGAAAGAAAGAGAATAAAGGAGAAAATCGAGTCAACAAGGCTATTCGATCGCTTAGAACCTGATTGAAGAAGGTTTGGAAGGCTTGAGAGAAAACCCGAGTTGGATGAATCTACTTGATTGCTTAGAACCCGATTAAAGAAGATTTGTAAAATTCAGTCACAAAAAGAGAAAGAAAAAGAAGAAAGTAGAAAACCACAAAAGCAAACATCAAACCACAAATATGCATATCCAAGCATGATCAAGTAAAACCAGGATACACATACAAAGAGTGGGCTCGAAGGCGCGCACTCTCACAACAAGCCAAGAAATATATCTACCCTAAACAAAGGTGCCTAAGACAAAGGCACATAAGGTACTATAGCCAAGCAAGGCCCCACGGCCGCAAGAACATCCTGGGGGCAGCTGACCACCTCTCCTGCCCTAGCATCAGATGAACCTGTAGCACCTGAACCTGACCCTGCAAAAACAAACACCGGTCAAAAAGGAGGAATTCAAGAGAATGAAATGAAACAAGAAGAACGAAAGTGGTAATACCTAGATGAGCATCTGCCCCTGTGACTAGAATAGAAGTGTTGGTCTTCCGCTTCTTTCTCACACGAGAAGCTCTCTTAATAGGAGGATCGGAACGCTGGAGAATCCTGCTAGGGATCCCAAAGGAAGTCAGCACCTCACCCTCCGGCACATGAGACGCTAACCGAAAATAAAACAAAAAGGGTTAGTATAGTCAAGCAAAATGTATGAAAAGAAAATCTTAATAAAGAAATTAAAACATACCAACCCTGGAAGAAACCTGGCTTGTAACCCGAGACATGGAGAAGCGACTATCTCGACACCGCATGTCAGGAACCATCTCAAGGGGAGGTACAGTCCTCAAGCCAACATGATCATCCGGACCAGGCAAAACCCTCTTCGTCCACCTACCTAAAGTCTCAACATAACAAACCTGCACCATGTCTCTGTACCATCGCTCATACAAGACGGTGAAGGTCACCAACCTAAAAGCTCGAGGCATGACAAACCGTGCATGTGTCTCTATGCGAAAGAATGATGTCCAACATCTAACCGCCCCTGCTAAATCAGCATGAATATCGCTAGAAAGGGGAACATCCGCAGGGATACACTGGTCTAAACCAAACTGGTGAGCACATCGATGGGGCATGTATGGCTTCAAAACTACTCTATCTCCTAAGCTAAGGGAAGAAGCCCATGACGGAGGCTAACCAAAAAACCCACCTCCGCAGAGCCCAATCTCAAACTCCTACGGTGCTCTCCATCCGAACCTCCATCAAATAAAACCAAATCCTCAGACTGCTCGTCACGACAAGCAAACTGTCTCCCCCCATGTAGTCTAAGATAACCATCGCTGTGGTGAAAGAAAGTGCGCGCCCGTCGGGCTGGAACATAGCTGACTTACCCCAGCTATCTCAACCAATACCGGCAAGTAGTAATAAGGCATGACCTCATCACAAAAAGAAAGGTCACATGATGTCGAAATCACTCTCATGCTCTTGAAAATGTTAACTAATACGGGAATAGCTAAAGAAACCAACTGTCCCCGCGCTAGCCTGCTAGCTATCACAAAAGTCTCATGCCTAATGATGCCGGCTGGCTGGCTAGGAATGGCGTAATAACAGAGGCACCATGCTATGAAAGCGGCCAAAGAAGCTTCTCTCCCCAAATCCCTACGACAACTATGACATGACCTGTCGGTAGGGCCGTCATAAAAGATCGCCGCCTCCTGAGTGTCAAGGGGATCAGAAGGACGAGCGAACGACTGACAAGGATGCTCAACCCTTTCGGTGAAATACTTGACCCAAACAGAAAAGCTCAAATCACCCACAAGAGAAAGAGTGTGGTAAACGTCGAATAAATGACGGAGTGCAACTGAATGCACAGAAACCCCCTCCGGTGACCTCTGCTGTAAAGCTTCGTAACTGGGTAAATACTCATCATATGGATCTCCAAAGATAGGTAGACCAGACAGCCTATGAAACTCTAAGGGTGAAATGGTCAACTCACTGTCCTCTAAAATGACCATGTTGGAAGCATATCTCCACCTTTCTGCCAAAGCCTGAAAGAAAGATGGATCCCAAGTGTACTCAAAGAGAGATAAAAATACCTCATGATAAATGCTGACTCTCTCCAAAGTGATACGCTCACTCCGCAAGATAAATCTCACCCAATCTGCCATACCTACCTGCCTCTCCAGAGTGCCTGGGGGAAGACAACCAGGAACCCAGGGAAGGGCCCCAGTGCCTAACATGCTCAGACCCAGAAGATGTAAAGAATGCAGCGTCCGATCAGATGAAGTAGGATAGAGACTGTCACCTAGAAATGAGTAATAATCCTACTGCCGCAATGTGGGTCCAGCCCGATGAGTGACCCACGTCCTCAAAACAGTCTCTGGTGTCCAATCAATGGGATCACCAGGAAATCTTCCCCTCACAGGAAAAGGTCCTACCGGCAAAGGGTCGTGTCTGGTAAAAGGGACTCCTGCACAAACAAGGAAATACTGTGAGCTATAAAAGAATGGTCCGAAAAGACCCTAAACTAAAACCCATAAAAGAAAAATGGTCCGAAAAGACTTTAAACTACAAGCATGGTCCGAAATGACCTTAAACTACAACCATAGTCCGAAAAAGACTTTAAACTACAGCTAAAACCAAGTCCTAACCAGGCGAGGTCCGAAAAGACTTTAAACTATAACCATGATCCGAAAGGCTCCAAAACATAGCCAAAACCACAAGCATAACCAATATCCAATAAATTCCCTACTCAGAAGCAGCACAATAGAAATTTAAGAAGATTCCGACTGCTTGTCAAGGAATTAAAGGCAACGCCTTTCCAAACCCTTTGGTATACAAGTTACTAGCATGGTTCCTACGTGCCCTCTTGTCCGTATGACCTTTGTAGCTGGATAGGATTCTTTAGATATATATTCGAAGTATAGTCACTATCTGAGGCCCCTATATAGACAATGGATTAAGTTCTCGGGTAAACCCCTAAGAATGTACATCTATACAGCACACCTCACCATGTAAGTGCGGGTGTATGAGAGACAAGGAAAAGTGTACCTTAATTGCGAGACATGACTGAAGAGGATGATCAAACCAGCTTCCAAGCTTCAGTGTCAACCTAAACTCTGCACAATCACAGAAAACATAGAAGTGTTCTAACTCAGAGTTTAGAATAATTGAAGGGATAGTCCGAGAAGACTTTAAACTACACCAATAGTCCGAAAAGACCTTAAACTACAACCGAAACCAAGTTCCAACTTGACATGGCCCAGGAAGACCCAGACTACAGCCAAGACCAACCCTAGTTAGCCAAAGACCCCAGCAAGAAGCACATGAGACAAACTGGATCAAAATCCAAGATTATGCCTACAATCAGAATGTTCATTTATCTAAACCCTCGGTTTTGCAAAATTACCCGCATGGTTCCCGTACTAGATCAGAGATAAAGTTTCCCTGTCTGTAATCCCTTCTCGGTTAGACAGGTTTTCCTATGAGTATGTTTGCGGAGTATAGTCATTACTTGGGTCCCCTAATATATAGACAAGGGATTAAGTACTCAGGTAAGCCCCGAAGGTTGCATACTCAACCCTCACCCCAACCATGCAAATATTAGCGAGATGAGATAAAGATAACATACCTTTTGAAGTAGATGTAATTGAAGAAGATGATCAAACCCGCTTCCAAGCTCAATGCCCAATATGGACTCCAAATACCTGAGATACAAACAAGAAAATTAACTCAGAAAGGATTTCATAAAATTCAGGAAGAACACTGGGGGCACCTGGCTAAGCCGTTCAATCTCAAGGTTTTTCCACCTCACCCAGGTGTGGGGCATTTGTTTGACCCTAAAAAGTCAAGATTCTAGCAAAAATGTCACTTAACTACACAAGTTGGTCAATTAAAAGGTCAACCATATTTTAATTTGACACAGTACCGCAAAATGGGAAATGAGATTCATTAAATCAAAATTCATGATTAAATTCTACTCGAATAATCATGAATTTTGATATAAGGCACATTTCCTAACTCAAAATGGTCGCAAACATGTCAAATTTACAAAACAGAAAGTTTTGAATGGTGCCACGTGCATGGGGTACCTCTAGCATTTAACCTAAGTGTTATGGGTGCAAACTGGGGTTGAACATGCAAATCCCACAGCTGGGGCCCACAAGTCAGCGACTCAAAGGGGATTTTCGCTGATGAGTTAAAATAGGTGAACATGGCTCATCTAGTTTGAACTCCATAGACCGGGTTGTCAATGATTCGGTGCACTGTGAGTCGTGCGCAAATAAAAAGACATATCAATTTAGAAATCGGCACTTGGGCGTCTTTGATCCCTTCACCCGATATGAACTCGGTGCTCCCTACACCGTATATGTCCAATACATGGTCTATTGAACACCAAGTGCAGCCATAATAAAAGAAAGAACAAGGAGGGTTTAACGTTGAACCAAACGAGGCCGACAAATGGGTCCCACCTTGTCAGTCCCTCCTCCTTCCTCTATCTCACTGTTTCAACCAAAATTAAGCCGAAAACCCGAATTAATGGGAGAAGGATTGCATAGGTACTCACCAGAGGTTGGTAGAACACTCTCCCTTCTACTCTCCTTCGATTTTTCTCAAAGTTGAACAATCCTTTCTACTCTCAATTCAACCCGAAGAGATAAGGATGTGGTGAAGTGGTTCGGCCAAGATAACTAAAATTGAAAGCTGAGGGTTTAACAAGATCCCTTTATGTACATCAGGATGCCATTAGAAAATTCAATTTAATGAAATGTGCATTTAAATGGGACCTGCACCCGAAGTTGATATGGTGCAGTTCGGGCACAGTAAGAAGGTGACAAATTAATTCTTCATAATGCTTGATATGCTCTGGAACACGTTAAGGAGCATAGGGCGATGCTAGATGTCATGTTCTCGGTAGCCAAAGCATAAGAGACAAAGGGAGACCATGTTAGGATGTGATAAACCGCCGGTATAATGACAATTGGCCAATACAGCTGCTCAGTAGCTGGCTGGTCCTCGGTAGCCAAAACACAAGATATTTTTATGATTTTATTTCAATTTTATATGAATTTTCAAAGTTTAACATTTAAAACAAGAAAATCCAGTATTTAAAATACAGACTTTCCTTTATTGCCCGTCTGCATATACAAATGCTTTAAAAATAGAAATAAAATTCTAAAAATCATAAAAATGCACAGAGTCATGATTTACATATCATCCTATGATCATACAATAAAATAACATATATTTATTAATAAAATTCATGAAAAGATGCATATCAAAAATTCCATTTACATGCATTTCATATCATGAAATAGCCAAATAAATACTCTAAAAAAGTAAATCAAGTCCTTTGAGCTCTAAGCACATTTCAAAATGCCCAAATCAAACCCGCTTGACTTTTAGTCGTGTCCCTAAGCCTGTACCAGTTGCTGGTACCGAACCGGTACTGAACCAACATGCCCGAACCCCAAATTCGATTAATGCTCGAAAAAATGCTAAATTGATATTTTCATTATCTCCTCATGATGATACGATGTCGTTTGAGCTTAAATTGAAGAAAACCACAACCCAACTTGAAATAAATGAAATTAAAATAAAAAACGAGGTGTCTCGGTGGAGCTCTACAATGAACTGCCACCTCCGATGATCGGAGGTAGCCGACATCAAGTGCAAAGCACTCCAGACACAAAGGTGATGCTAACCGTGACCTTCCTTTGCTTTGCTGTGGTCGAGAACTTCGCCGGAGAAGATGGCTGACAGAAACCCCAATTCGGGTCTGAAGATCCGATCCATACCTCAGCTGTATGACTTTTAAAGCAACCAGAGCCGACTGATTAGAGCGCCAAAAAGAAGTTTAAATTAAACTGGCATCTTAAAGTAAAGAAAAACAGATCCGATCGTTATATGAACTTCTGTCCCTGGGGCCCATTTGTCATATGAAGGAATCCTTCATGCACTAATCTCAAAGCCCAAATTCTATGATCCAGATATTAAGCACAGATATTGGAGGCCCACTACCAAATCTCAAAGCCCGATTTTAAAATCCAATGCTCAGCACAAATCTCAGAGTCCAAGAGCACATATGCGTTAAATGCCTCAGGGCTCAACGCTCTCTGTTTTCAAGACTTGGAGATAACGTCGAACTTGAAACATTAATTTCTTTCTACAATTCATTCTGGTTCACCCACGACAGACCTACTGTTCATAATCAGTCCATCGAGAAAGTTTATTGGTTGTGAGGACGTTTAACTCCCAGCGGGCGCAAGCCCCCGCTATTAATTACATCAAATGACCCTTCCAAGCCATACTGAATACCTCGTTCATTCCAGGATTTGTGTCTATTTTATGTGAATTGAATAAAGGGGCTAAAAGGGGGACTCATGTATTGACTCTGGTTTTGATTTGGTTTTCTATATGTTTTGACATATGTGTGTGTGTGTGTGTGTGTGTGTGTGTGTGTTTGCTTTTATATTAAAATAATATTTATTGCATGTTAGAATGAGAAATTGAATATTTGAGAAGTATTGCACATTATTTATTTACATCAGATTCATAACATGTTTATTTATATTTTTTGTTAATGAATAGAATCATTTAAATTTGAAGAAAGGGTATTTTGGTCAATTCAGGGTTCAGCTGATACTTGAACATGTTCAGTTTTGATTTAAGAATGTAGGAAATTCGATTTGAGTTCATTTGGGACTGATTTGAGTCAATTTGGACTTGAAATGAAAAAGTTATGCTTAAAAAGGATTGAGAAGGACTCATTTGTAAACATTTATATTTCCTTAGGGACCTATTTGTAAAGTCTGAGGGACTGACATTTGTGATTTGAGATTTTAATAGGGCTTCATACTGAACTTGAATCTCTGAGGGCTCATTTGATATGTTTTAAGCTGCTAAGGGCCCTCTTTACAAATGTTGAAGGGCTGTGCTGTAAGTGAAATTCGTCAGAGGGGTTTATTTGCAAAGGGCCCTCAATTTAATGTTTTTATTTATTATTTGGGCTTTCAGATTTGGACTTTTGGTCTTTTGAAATTGGTACCGGCCTTGGATTTCGACTTTGAGATTCGGTTGAGACTCCTCTCTTTTATCTTTGAATCGGGTAGGCTGATACTTGGGCCCCGCAAAGCAGAAGTTTATCGACCGTTAGATTTGGATTTCGGCTTCAGCCTTGCTTTGAGATTTGTGCTTTCTTTTAAACTTTTTGGTTTGGCGCCCTGATCAGACGGTTTAAATTTGCTTTAATTCTCGTGCAGCTCCGATATGAACTGAATTCAAATCCAAGTTAGGGTTTCAGTCTCCGACGATGCTCCGGTTACAGCCGAGGCAATGGAAGGTATGGCTATAGTCGTTGAGTGTCCCGAGTTGTCGGCTGACGGCGATCACCGGACGCGACGGCTTGAGGCAAGAGTCGAGTCTCAACCTCGGTTTGGATTTCTTTCATCATTTTCCTCTCGTTTGATTATAATTTTCTTCAATTGATCGCCTGATTACTGTTGTTTCATTATACAGAAACTAGCAAAGGCATTGATTTTGAGCTTGATTTGACGTTTGGCCATTCCAACATTGGGACTTCTCGGTTCAGTACCGACTGGTATCAGCAGGTGCACATGCAAACTCAAAGACATGATTGGAGATCGAAAAGGACCCAATTGAGGCATCTTATGACACAGCTGAACTTAAAATGCAAATTGATTAATTTTTAGAAGATTAGGATCAGGTTTAGTGTTTGGTTCATGATTCACGCATTTTGATTTTTTTTTTGTAATTCTCATTTATTTATCAACAATTGTGCATTATTTTACAATATGTCTGTAAAGGATTTAGTGAGTGTTAGTTATACAAGATTTTAGGATTTTATTTATATTTTTAAAACTTTTATTAAGGCAGAGGGGTATTAGGGAAATTTGCTCTTTTAATTGCTGGATTTTCTTGTTTTAAAATGTTGGACTTGGAAAATTCATAATGAATTCAAATAAAATCAGAAAAATATGGAATTTATGTCAATTTTGTGTGTTTTAAAATCTTCTATCTAACTGTGATGCTCATTTTTCAATATGGTCCTTGAATCGATTTTATTGCTTAGTTTACCAGCATAAGCCCCTTTTATCCTTTAACATGTTGATTTTACACTTCTAAAACTGAACTTCTGAAATTCATAATAAATTGAAATAAAATCAGAAAAATATGAAATTTGTGTCTATTTTGTGTGTTTTAAAGTCCTTTACATGATTATGATATTCATTCTTTAATTTGGTCTTTGAATCAATCTGTACTGTTCAATTTACCAGCAGAGATCTTTTATCCTTTGAGATGCTGATTTTTCATTTCCAAAGCTGAACTTCGAAAATTCATAATAAATTGAAATAAAATCCAAATAATATGAAATTTGTGTCCATTTTGTAAGTTTTGAAGTCCTCTACATGACTGTGCAGTTTGTTTTTTATTTTGGGTTCTGGGGTGACTTGTGCTGTTCAGTTTGCTGACAGGGGTCAATTTTGGCATGTTTGGTTGTACCACTGTACCAGCAGCCTTTAATCCATTTTCAACTGCTGAGTTTGAACTTGGTATTGTACCAGTGGCTGGTTAGAGGTGAAGACCTGCTGATGTGTTGGCTGGTTAGTGTCAAACAAGTATTTTAGTAGCCCTAGAGCTACTTGACTAGTACCAGCAAAGAGAAAGAAGGGATTAAAAAATTCCAAAATCATTGCTTAATGTTTTTAAATCATCAAAAGACTGTCAAGCATGAAAATTTGCAGGGAAGTCCCTAGTTTTATAAAAATCATGCATTAAGTGATCTTTCATTTGATTATAGGGCAAAATCACTAAGATATCATAGGAAGAAGAGTACAAATGACATGATGCAGCATAACTCTGTCTATTTGCATCTTAACCCTCCATCTTTCACCATATTCATATGTATTAATCTAATCTTTCACAATGTGTAATCTAGTACACTTGTATACATGAAAGATCAAATTTTCTACACATGAATCATGGGCCCTTGGATCATTTAAGAGGAGATAAAAGGGGAAGCCAGCTGGCTCAACCCTTTTAACCCTTGTGTATATTTGTTAGTCACTTTTAATTCTCTTTAACTCTCTATTAAAATGATTAAAGAACTCTAATATGAAAGGAAGCCAGCCGGCTCAACTCTCATATTTTCATCATCTAATTATTTTAAAAGAGTTAAAGAGGTTGATTAAGAAGGCAGAACACAAAAGGAAAAATATCAACATTTACATTTTTATACATTCATATTTTTATTGTATGCTAAAATAGTGACAAATTGCAACAAGCAAAGGCAAATCCTACTAACTAAAGAAGACTAATGACTTTCTTTTATTAAAACAGAAATATTTATTTATTTTATATTTTTTTTGTTTTAAAGGCAGTACAGGTCTCTTTTTTTTATTTGATCATTAGGCTAAAGTGTTCCTAGCTTGATATGAAACAATCTTTAAACCTCCTATAGCCTTTCATTATTGCCATTTCAGTAGCTCAAAGAAAAGGAAAAAGAAGAAAGAGAGAACACAACTAAATATCAAAATCCTATCATAGGACCTTTAAGCCCTTTTTACATCAGCTATAGTAGCTGTCCATCATTTTGCTTACATATCTTTTTATTTAGTATTCCACAGTAGCATTGGTTGCTACTTGAAAAACCTTATTTCATTTCAATGGCTTCATGCCTGCAACTTATAATCTAAAGCCAAGGCACTAACCTTTGTAGTTGATCAGAGTCAAAATAATGATGATTTACGTAGGGTTTTGGCTTAGGTTTTGCATATTTTCTCACACTTATGTTTAATTAATTAAAGAAAAAGACTACTGTCACCCTTCTTTATGTTTTATTGCAGAAAACAAGTTTTGAGACTATTTTACACCAAATGGAGCAAGAATCGGGTAAATCGGATCAGTGACGCTTATCGACGAAGTCTCTGTTACGGTCCGTATTGCCTAATACGGACCAAGCCTAGTACAAACCAGGAGATAGCGTGAGAAGCACTAAAACCCTCAGCGACAAGGTCCTAATACGGACCGTATCACCTGATACGCTCCGTAACCGAAGGCGCCTCTTGGGGAATAACTGCCGACAGCTGTATCCAGATCAGTTTCTTAGCCCCTACTCAACCTCCAGACGTCCCTCCACTCCTATATAAGGCCCCTGGGCAGAAGAATAACTTATCTTTGTAATTAGAGTTAGATTTGATTAAAGTGAGAAGAGAGGAGTGCTTGTAACAATACCGTTTCGCGGCTAAGTTCATTTTCTTAGGGTTAGGCAGTAACCTTGTTACTCTTGATGTTTTGATATATATATTTGCTGTTGATTGTGATTTCTTGTTGTTGAATCGAAATATTTTTGTGATTTACTATCTCTTCATCTAGCTTCAATGATTTAGTTTAGCCCGTTAGGGTAGTGACAGTACTTTAATGGTAAGAGAAACTATTTGTATGAATTAGCCTCGTTGAGATCTATTAGGTTTATGTGAAGAAAATCTTAGCGGGGAAATCATAAACCAGAACAACAAAACGCGAACCAAGTTCCAACACTTGCGTAAGGAAACTCGCAGTGATATGTGTAGTAATTTGCGTACTTAAGAGAACAGTCATTTGCGTAAGAAAACTCGCAGTGTCCTATATAGAATCTTGATGAAAGATCTGTCATTCTTGCATAACATAAATCGCAGTGACCTATGTGGTGTCTTTCATAAAACAATAACAGAAAATCAGACGCCCAACAGGAATATATTATCAAGGCGAATTGAGTTGCAATGGTGTGCCGAAATCCTAAGAATTCTTATCTCTATCTTTATTTTAATTACTTTTAATTGCTTCCTAATTTACATTGATCACAACAACATCTCTCAATTTTCAGATTTCGTCTAGCCTTTCGAAAAATTGTGATTCGATCGTTCAAAACTCTGAATCAATATTTCATGTGGATCGACCTCGAATATACTACTCGATAGGATTGTGCGCTTGCAGTCCGAACCGATAGCATTTCCAAGTTTATAAATATTAAAAGAAACATTGCTCTATTTTGAGTGATCAGTAGTTGCAGCAAGAAAGGAAAATAACGAAAAGAAAGAACAGCAATGAAAAGAAGAGAGAAAAGGAGAGCAAGTAAAGTAAAAAGAGACAAATAAACATGGCAGCAAAGAAGCTTTTTATTCAACATTGGAGAAACATACACAGCCCTTTCGGGCTTACATCCTTAGGCAAGCTTATGCCTTTTCTTGTTGAAAAAGAGAAACAATCTCACATTCTACTTCAATTTTCTAGCTAACCTATGTGTATTTGTGTGTAAACAGATGTGTGTTCTGATTGAAGTTGTGTAAAAACACTATGCGGCTGTAGTAGCTTGAACTAATATATTGTGTATTGTAGAGTTTCGGTCTTGTGTTCTTTTTTTGTCTCCCCTTTTTCTTCATTGAATGAGGGTGTTTATATAGACCCAGCATCAGGTTTTAGGGCTTGGAGAAGGCCTTTGATGGCTTGATCTCACCCCATGATTTTCTTTATTTCTTTCCAATGCTTCAGATCTTTTGGCCTCTAGGTTGTCATTTGCAAGGCATCAGCCAATAGACTTGAGCCATGTTGGCAATCCTGATGGGAAGGCATTGATGGCCATGAATCTCATCTATTAAATGGCTCAGATTTGGTGCATTTAGATCATGCTTTTGATGCATGGCTGTGAGAAAATATTCCCGTTTATCTTGAATTGTAGCTGGAGTATCAAAGGGGCCGGTGATCATAGCCTTTGATTTCTTTCCTTTCATGACTTGGATGCCCTTCATCAGGTAAAGGCCGGTTAAGCGCGCTCCTATCTCCTGGGGAAGGAACCTCCCTCATTTGGCTTCATCCAGGAGGTAGAGGACACGTGCCTTGTGGTCCCAATAGCTGGGGACAGCTTGCAATTGCTGTGCATTACTATGTCCGTTCACTCAATATGTTAACATATACCTCACTGCTTCTTGTACATTGGGTATTTAGCATTAGACACCTGGCATCTTTTTGACCTTTTTAACATATACTCGGGCTCAATTTACCATTTTAGCAGTGATTCGGCTGCTTCCCGTTTATCACATAAATGGACTCATGCTATGTATCCGGACTTGCTGAATTACTTGATTTAAAATCACCTTTATAGCCCAGAGAGCATCGCCTAGGCCCTTTGAGCTTTCTCGTCAAGTTTCAAAGCCCAATTTGCTATAGAACCGAAGTTCCCTTCATCATTTCTCGGCAGCCAATTCAATTGATTTATTTTTTGCTTTCCTGATGACCGAACCAACTAATGACTTAGTCTGATTAAATTTAACTCGGCAAGGCAATTCCCTTCTTTTATTTTTGTCGCCTATGCAACTTGGTTCGGCTATGCATTTTATATCTATTTCATTCATAATATTTGATTCGGCCCGTATATCAATTTAATGACTTTAAACAAACTAGGCCGAACCCCATCTATTTGTTTCATTCATTCATTAATCTTTTTTTATATTTGAATCAAATAACTCATTTTAGCATAGAGCCGTGAGCCTTTCCTAAATATGTGTATTCAATCCTCTCCATTTTGATTTATAATGGGCACCTTCATTTCTTGTTATTTTTTATTTTATTTTCTTTTTAGCCCTTCTCTCTTTTTTTTATTATATTCTTCTTCTCTTTTTTTTTTATTATATTCTTTTATTTCTAAATCCAACTTTTTAGGGTCAAACAATCTCAAAACCCAAAAATTCCAAATCTTGAAGCCCAATTAATAAATAAAATTTCTAAATCAAAGTCTCTTTCACGAGAGTCCCTCTGACTTTTAATATTTACAGCGAAGCCCTTATAAATTTACAGACAAGTCCCTGACAGCTTAAAACTCTCTCAAACAAGCCCTTAAAGGCTCAGTTTTTACACAAAACCCCATCTAAAATTCAAATAAAAAATTCATACCCTTTCAGCTTTGTAAATAAGCCCCTGACAAAAATATAAACATTTACAAATAGGTCCTTCTCAGTCCTTCTCAAGCATAACTTTTTCATCTTAAGTCCAAATTGACTCGAACCACCTCCAAATGAACCCAAATTGAATTCTTAATGTTTATAAATCAAAATTGAACATGTACAAGCATCAGCCAAACCCTGAAATGACCAACATACCCTTTCTTCAAAATTAAGTGATTTCACTTAATAGAATGTAAATAATTAACAAAAATGTAAATAAATATGTCATAAACTAAATATAAACAAATGATGTATATACACTTCTCAAGTATTCAAATTCCTATTTCAAAAAGAAATAATTTCTATTTTTGATATAAAATCACACATATATACACATGACCAAATATATAGAAAACCAAATCAAAACCTGCGTCAATACATGAGTCCCCTTTTAGCCCCTTTATTCAATTTACATAAAATAGGCACAAATCTCGGAATGAACGAGGTATTCAGTACGGCTTGGAAGAGTCATCTGATGTAATTAACAGCGGGGGCTTGCGCCCGCTGGGAGTTAAACGTCCCCACAATCATTAAACTCTCTCAATAGACTGATTATGAACGGTAGGTCTGTCGAGGGTGAACCAGAAGGAATTGTAGAAAGAAATAAATGTTGCAAGTTTGATGTTCTCTCCCCATGACTTGAAAACAGAGAGCATTGAACCATGAGACATTTAACACATGCACACACCTTCCCTCGTTGTGCAACTTTCTGCGCCCTACAGCTATATAATTTAATGTGTTAAAATTATTTATTTAAGCAATAAACATGCTATTATTATTGCATATATATTACTAATATAATTTTCTAAAATTAAAGTCAAAATTTAATGTTAATTATCTAAATTTCACTAATCACGTAAATTACTAATCATACTTATTAAATAGAATATGTTCGTTATAATAAACAAGCATTGCAATTTTTCAATGAAACAATTAATTAATTAGTAATTTACGTTGTTGTAGGGCGCATAAAGTTGCACAACGGTGGAAGGTGTGTGCATGTGGATTAAATGTCTCATGGTTCAATGCTCTATGTTTTCAAGATATGGAAAAACATTGAACTTGAAACATTCATTTCTTTCTACAGTTCCTCTTGGTTCACCTCGACAGACCTACTGTTCATAATCAGTCTATCGAGAGAGTTTAATGATTGTGGGGACGTTTAACTCCCAGCGGGGGCAAGCTCCCACTGTTAATTACATCAGATGACCCTTCCAAGCCATACTGAACACCTCGTCCATTCCGAGATTTGGGCCTATTTGTTGTGAATTGAATAATGGGGCTAAAAGGGAGAGAACTCATGTACTTGGTCTTTCTATTTCCATTTGATTCTTATTGTTTTGGGTATTTAACTAATTGTGTATGCATGAGATACAATGAATATTATTAAAATACATTTATCATACCTTTTTATTCATTTTAGAAACATATTTGTGTTTGAGAAAATATATTTGTATTTTGGTTATATTTTATTCAAGAAGAAATGGTTTGAATATGAAGAGAATGGCATTTTGGTCATTTGGCAGGTTGTATGATGTTTGGTTCTGTTTAGTTTTGGTTTAGAATCATGAAGAATTTGATTTGGGTTCATTTGGAGGTGGTTTGAGTCGATTTGGATTTGAAATGAAAAAGTTATGGCCAAAAAGGGCTGAAAATGGCTTATTTGTGAAGTTTTATGTTTTTCAGGGACTTATTTGTAAAGCTGGAGAGACTGGAATTTGTAATTTAGACTTTTTACAGGGTCTGGAGTGGAAATTGGGTTTCCAGGGGCTTATCTGAGAAGATTTTATATAATCAGGGGCTTACTTACAATTTTGTGACGGCTGTGATTGAAAATTGTCAGAGGGAGTTAATTGTAAAAGGGGTTCTATTTTATGATTTTAATTTATTATTTGGACTTTGAGATTGATATTGGGCTTTCAGGATTTGTGTTTAGGGCTTTAAGATGTGTTTTGGGCTTCAGGATCTGTGCAAATCATTAAATTGAGATATTGGGCTTTAAGATTGACGTTGGCCTTAAGGATGCTTTAAGATTCGGGCTTGGGTGATTTACTTTTATATTGAATGTGCTGACATTCGGGTCCCACAAAACAGAGGCTTATCAACAGTTGAATTTGGTTTTTATTTAAACTCTGCTTTAAAAGATTCATGTTTATCGTTTGAACTTTGATTTGGCGCTCTGATCAGACGGCTTGAGCTTGCTTCAATATCCGTGCAATCCGGGTATGAACTGGGTTCGAACCCGATACTGAGGTCTTGGTCTCCGGCGGTGCTCCGGTCATGGCAGAAGGGAAAGGAGGTAGGGCTTGCATCGTCTCATCCCCTTGAGTCTATTGAACCAGTGGCCGGCGATCATTACTTGATGGAAGTGGTGGTTCTCGGTCAGAGTACCATTTCTCGGTACCGATCAAAGAATTAGCTCTATTTCTTTCATACCTTGTTTAATTAGTTATTGTAATGACTTCAATCTGACATTTTTAATCAAGAGTTGAATATAGTCTGAACTTTGGGGTTTTCTTGTTATGGTACCGGTTTGGTACCGGACTCTTAATACATCATTCTTGTATGAGTTCAGAAGCTAAGGGAAGTCTCTATAGACTTATAAATAGGCCTGCTAATGGGCCGGATCAAACCCAAAACTCGGCCCGGCTCTATCAACCTTCATTAAAGGTCCAACTCGGACTCGGATCAAATATGAAGGAAAAAGCCCGCCTCGACTCAGTCCATTTGATCCTCTCAGCTCGGCTCGGCCCGAACTCGGCTCGTTAATAAAGCTTGGCCCATTAAATTTGAAGTTGAGCTTCGCATTTAATACTGGAACCTTACAAAGTGGAATTATTTGTTTTGTTTTGAAAGAAGTGGAATTATTGACCGATTCCATTAAAATGAAAACCTTACAAAGTCAGCTAGTACCAACATACTGGAACCAGGTACAACAACTGGTATTTAGGAAATATCATAACACCAAAACAACAAACATAACAGTACTTGTACCTATTACACCATATCATAACAAAAGCAAGCCAATACATCAAAATATGCAAATCAGACCCTAAAACAGTAGCAAATCATTGAAAAGAGAAAATAAGCACAAAAGTCACTGAATATCCAAGTAATCTCAGAAGACATCACGGAAGTGCTTGTACTGGCATCTTCACCACCTAAACTCAGCTCTGTAACTGGTAGAACCAATGATTATTGAATGATCTTGTTTCACAGAGCAGCATAATAAATTATTGAATGATTACTCAAAGAAAAAAAGGTGCACAGCAAGCCAAGAATGTGATAAATACTGTCATTTGCTGACCCCACAAGATGCATTTAGTCTACACTACCAAGTATCCAGACTTTACCAGAATTCCCAGATATTTAATATTTGACTAAAGTAGGTACGAAATACTACACTAGAATATGCAATTGAGAGAAGGCAAGAATAATAGACAATAAGGTTAGAGATGAAGTCATTACAGAGCTTGCAGCTACAAGACCCCACAAGATACTCGACTATTGTACTATATTAAAAAACTAAACATATGTATTTCTCACATTTAGAATTCAGATCATGATTTCTAAAATAAATGAACACTTAATTCACCTTACAGGAACAAGTTCTTGAATTGACCATTGGCAAGCTTGCATAGTCCATTGTAGGAAGATGTATCTGACATGAAAAGAATAAAAATAATCTGAGTTATGAAGTGATAATAGTATGATTTTCGGAAGGCCCAGTAAATATTATACCATGTACAATCAATAAGAATAAGAGATAATTCTTCACAAGCCCTTACACTTTTCAGTAGTGATAAACTCTGTGCCCCCAATTACCAAATGTATTTTTTAATATTAATATTGTATTCATGTGGGATAGTGTTTTTCAAAAAAATTCCCTCTAACATCATAGACATCCTTAGTTTGACCAGTATCATAAATCTAAGTCCGTTATACCAGTTATGGAACAGATATTAAAAATATGAGCTCTACCGAAATAGGTTAATTAGTACCAGCACACATAAAAGGCATTGGTACAAGGCTGTACAAAGCTGATACAAAATTGACTGGTACAAGGTTGTGCCCTGGTACATAATAGACTATATGACGAAAACTCCAGGTATATACTGGAACTTAAAACAGCATGTCTTTTATTTTATGAGGTTCTAATGCATCCAAATTTTTCTACATCCAAAATCGTATATCTCATTCAAGACTAACGGACCAGATAAAAATGGGAATGGAGTGCGCCAGTAAATACAATAGCTGATAAACCACTGCCATGTACCAATACAACTGCAATTATGAATGGAACACCCTGAAGTTGATGATATTTTTAATAACCAAAATTTGAAAACTTGTAGCAATTGTTTTTATTTGAGTTCTATAGAATATGCTATATCCCTTTATTGGTGAAATTTATTTCCAATCGTACACTGACTGGTAACTATAGACTGGGTTTTCTACAATTGGTGAAGCTTTTTACAGTGGCAAGACAACAATGATTATCCACGCTTGACCAACATATACATGTATTGGTCAAAATGAAAAACTAAAAAGTAAAGAACTTTCAATTTTTATGTATTAGTTTCAGTTTCAGGTACCAACCATGTAATGCATTGGTACAAACTACAAACTTCAACTGAAATAATGGGTTGCATTCAAAATCGAGCAAACAACTACTATTAACAGAAATGCAACTAAGTACCTTAACGGGTGAGTTACCAGTTGAAGAGAGATAGCAAGGCGTGCGCGAAGAGGGAGCGAAGAGATAGCGATCTGAGGAGGGAGACGGTTCTCGTGCGCCAAAGAGGATAGCGATCTGTTTGCGATCTGAGGAGGAGGAGGAGAAGAGGAGGTTCTCGTGCGCCAAAGAGGCGAGCAGCTTGGGAACGAAGAGGAGGGAGACTCGGTTAGGTTAGCGATTCGGCAACTCGGCTCAGCTCGGATCGGATCGGTTAGTTAGCATCCAAATTATTTCGAGTTCGAGCCGAGTTTGGACTCGACTCGAATTAAACTCAGCCCAACTAGGCTCACTCAAGAACCCAACTCATAGTTCATGAGTCGGCCCGACTCATTTAGCAGGCCTACTTATAAAGGCTTATCAACAACTGTAGATCATTTAATTTATTTTGATTTAATTTCGGATTTTTAATTTATGAAGACTTTGTACTGTTGACTGTTAAATTCACATTTTTATTAATTTAAACAAAAGACATGAATTTTCATCATGAGTGCATAGGAAGATGTTAAAAGACATTTTTATGAAGTTTTTTTTTTTTATGATTTTCAGAATTTTATTTTTATTTTTAATATGTTTATCTTGACAGAGGGGTATAGAAGGGCATATATGCATTTTTATATTTAGCAGTTTTTTATTTTTGTTTCAAATGCTAATTTTTAGAAAATTCATAATAAACTCAAATAAAATCAGAAAAATATGAAATTTATGTTCATTTTATGTGTTTTAGGATCCTCTATCTGACTGTGATATTTATTTTTCAATTTGGTCCCTGAATCAATTTTTTATGTTCAATTTACCAGCAGGTCCTTTTTTCCTTTTAAAATGCTGATTTTCTGTTTTGAAAGCTGAACTTCAAGAATTCATGAAGAATTGAAATAAAATCCAAATAATGTGAAATTTGTGTCAATTTTGTGTATTTTGGAGTCCTCTATCTGACTGTATGATTTGTTTTTCATTTTGAGTTATGGGGTGACTTGTGCTGTCCAGTTTGCAGACAGGGGTCAAATTTGACATTTTAAGAGGTACCACTGTACCAGTAACCTTTGCCATGTATTTTATTACTGAGCTTGAACTTGGTGTTGTACCAGGGACTGGTACAAGGGTATTAACACCTAATGCACTGACTGGTTGAGGTCAAAACACATTTGGAAGGCTTGAAAACCACTGTTCTGTACCAGTAAGGAAAAGGGAAGATCAAGAAAACTCCAAAAAATCATTTTAATGTTTCTAAAATCATAAAAAGGCTGTCAGACTTGGAATTTTGCAGGGTGGCCCCTGATTTTGTCAAAATTGTGCATTTTATGATCTTTTCACTTGATTATTGAGCATATCATTAAGAGGTCAGTGGAAGAAGAACACAAATGACAATAATGCAGTGTAGCTGCTGTCTATTTGCATCTTAGTCCTCTTTCTTTCATCATATTTATGTATATCAACTCAACCCCTTTAGATAGTGTGACATAGTACACTTATATGCATAAAGGGCTAAGTTTCAACATATATAGCATGAGCTCTTGGGTCATTTGAAGGAGATAAAAGGGGAAGCCAGCTGGCTCAACCCTTTCATCCCTTGTGCATATTATTTTTTTTATTCACTTTTAATTCCCTTTAATTCTTTATTAAAATAATTAAATGACTCTAATATGAAAGGAGACCAGCTGGCTCAACCTTCATATTTTCATCATTAAATCACTTTAAAAAGGATTAAAGAGGTAGATTTAGAAGTAGAACACAAAGGAAAGGAAAATACCAAAGTTTTGCAATTTTGTATATATGCATATATGCTAAAATAGTAATAAATCCTAATGAGCAAGAATAAAACCTTTTAACTAAAGAAAATTGATAAATTTTGCTGTTAAAACAGAAATATTTTATTTATTTTATATATTTATATATATTTTTTTATTTAAAGGCAGTAAAGGAAACTCTTTTTTTTTTTATTGATCATTAGGCCAATATATGCTTAACTCATTATCAAACAAGCTTTAAGCATCACATAGCCTTCACAGGTTTATCCATCTAGAAGCTCCAAACAAATGCAATAAAAAGAAAAATGAAGAATCAAAAACAGTAAAGAGAAAAAAAAAAAAAGGAAAGAATTTCGATTTCTTTAGAAGAACTTCATTTCCATCATGAACTATATACATAACATGATCCTTTCGAAACTTACATCTCTGAATCCCCTATTACCTATTAAATTTGTTGTTATTGAAAGAAAGGAAGAACAAAGCTCTTTTCTTTTTTATAGCTATCCTATGAAAATCGAGAAGAACTTTTATCTAGCTACTGTATATGCTTGTGTAGCTATCTCTCTGTGTGTATATCTCTTTCTTCATGATTTGGGGTGCCTTATATAAGGCAGAGCTTAGGGTTTCGGATTTGTAGCTTAATCTTGGCCGTTCATTTCATCGAACGATTGGTGTGCGAGCCAGATTTGTGAACTGGCAGCACTCATGGCACGGATCAGTGAGTTGGCATAATCTCCTCTGCTGAAAGAATCAAACGGTTGCATTTGAAGAAGGCTGGGAGACAAAGGACGCAGAGGCCAGCGCCAGCTATTGTCCATTTCTTGGCTGTTTCCTTCACTGAACCGTTGGGAGAGGAAGGGGGAAGCGTATCCTCTGCGGAGTTTTCTCTACGGAGCTGTGCGGATCTTTTAATCTGGTCCGTTCGTTTTGACTTGGCACGAATCTCAAAGCCCAATAATACAGCCCCCTCCGTTAGCCCGAATATCAGAGCGGCTGAGAGTTAATCTGGTCCGTTCATTTTGCTCCGCAGGTGCGGAGTTTTATAAAACTCCGCAGAGGATATGTATCCGAGGAAGGGAAGATGCCCTTTAGACCGTATGGACTCGGTATTGTGCACCAACACTTGAATCAATTAAAGGTCTTTCGTAGACCAGGTCTAGGTAACCAGGAGGTCAAAGAAGAGGAGTCGCTGGGAGTAGGGGTGTCAATGGGTACGGTACAGGTCGGGTGGAGGGTTTTTCATACCCATACCCATTAAAATTGATTTTACCCATACCCTATCCTTACCCATTAAAAATTAACCGTACTCTACTCTACCTTTACCCGTTAATATTAATGGGTAACGAAACGGTAGCGGGTGAATAACGGATAATACTAATATAATAATTAATTTTATTATATTTTACAAATAGAACATTAAAAACTCATTCATTTAACACATATGTAATTGCATTACTAATTAAAATAAAAATAAATATGCAATCAATTCCAACTAAATTATTTTTTATAAATTAAGAAAATTCAAAAACACGAATATCTATTCGAACAAATTCAATTATTTTAACTAAATAACAGAACATGTAATAAAAATAATATGTTTGACATATTTCTTATAACAAAAGACATATACTACTAAATAACAAAAACACACTAATCATTGCTCAAACTTTATTATACAAAATGTCACGCAAATCAACTTCACCATCAAGAAGAATTGATTCTGGTAAGGATGAGAATGCTCCATCAACTAACATTGGAAGATACATCTGTTTATAATATAGTTAAGTTAGAAAAATTAAAAAAATTAAAATTGCTACGCATATAAATATGCCATATGTATAAAAAAATTGGGTATCAAGAAAGTTGGCTTCACCTCCAGAGCCTTGCCCCCCTTCCTCATAAAGCATATGTAATTGGGTAATATTAATTTCTAGCACATATTTTTCTGGGTTGACTGCACATACAAATATATATACAATCGAAAGTATGGTACATCGTATATATTTTAGAAAGTATATGTAATTGTGTTCTTTTTCCGTTTAATTTTTTCCGGAAAACGATGTATTAATTTTTTTTGTAATAATATTTGGTCAATATTAATTTCCAGTTTCAAATCAGAAACTATACTCCTCATTCCTCAACATTGCTTTATTATATATAATAAGTTTCAAATCAGTTATTCTTATTATTATTGTCATTCTCCGATTGAGGCAGCAGGTGGAGTAATATGCCATGTATTAGAAAATTGGGTATTAGTACTGTAACTGACTGGTAATTATGTACCTGTAGCAATTGCTCTTAGCCAATCTTGGCTACAAATCAAAGCTTCTACTGCTGTTGAACTCAGAGAACTTCTATAATCATCAAGAACCCTTCCAGTTGTGCTAAATGCAGACTCTGATGCAACTGTTGATACGGGAGTTCCTAGAACATCTCGCACTAAACTGAACAGAACTGGATATTTTGGAGCATTACACTTCCACCATGCTAAGATGTCGAAATTATCATCATCTATGCCTGGAGCATTACGTTCCTCTAGGTACACATCTAGCTCTGATTTTGTGGGTTCGCTGGTAAGCGATTCTTGAATATACATAGCAAGACTGTGTCGTACATTGCTAAATAGCCTCCTTGATGATTCACCAGTACAGGAGTTAGTATTTTGTGCATTGGAATTAGACCCATGTGATATATTTTGATTTCTTGAATCTGTTATCAAATATTCATTGAACAACTTGTGCAAGTAGGTCACCACATTTGTCACATTGTATTATGCTTCACCGGGTACATTGTAAATTACCCGGAAAAAAAACTCAACCGATTTCAACTTATATCGAAGATCTAAAATAGAGGCAATAGCCAATAGCACACTACTGCTACACCAATATTTCTGAAACTTCTCAGACATTCGAGTTGCCATATTAACAACAAAAGAATAGTCGCTGCTGAGCCAACTTCTTATACTCATGTAAATCTCATAGAATTCATTAAAGAAGATGTTGATGGTAGGATATTTGGTCCCAGAAATTCTCATGGTGGTATTATAAAAAATTCTCCATTCATTCCAAGAGGCATTCTATATTAAAGTAAAAATAATTTAGCATTAGTAAATAGTAAGCTTGATTTTTGCATGCTTCCTGACAGTAAAATATGACTAATAAATTCCAATTATACTACTATATACATATAAGTGTTAATGCTCTAGAGTGCAGATTCATTGTACAGTAATAAGACCAAAGATTGAGATCACATAATTTGACTATGGTAATAAGCACTACTGACATATTTTGGGTGTACTGTGCTGAGGATCAGAGTAACTGGGTGGTACTCGGAGTAGTTCAAAAATTTAAGTTGCACCTTGAGTTCATCTCTGCTTAATGTTCTGTTAGGAAACGATGCTAGGGTGCTTTTCAATTGTATTTTCATTTTCCTGGGATCAGTACCGGTGTGGTACCGATTCTAATTTTATGATGCAGATGGATGTGGCTGTAAGAATGCTTTATATTTAATACAATTCCTTGGTAGCACCTACCAAGTTTTTCAAAAAAAAAAAAATAACAAAAAAAAATTCATTCTTACTCGTCATCATGATCGAAGCTATTATATGACTTGTTAGGATCTTCTGTAGATGACATTGAAATCACTGAGAGTTTGATTCACCTACATTTACATATGAGAATGGAACAATTAGTATGAGGAAAAAACACTTATTATGAAAAATGGAAAAAGGAGTATGATAGTTTTTCAAACGTAAAAGGATTTAGCCTCAAAAACAGCTTTCTTAACCATATGGCATAGTAGAGAATGTAAATCCAAAAAGAACAGTGTACATACAAGTACTCTATCAAAAATTGAATCTAGCTTTGGTTTGGGCATTACATCAAATATATTCCATAAACTCACCTCAAAATTTTCAGATATTCAAGTATTTTACAAACATATTTTACTCAATACATAACCGGCTAAATTGCTTTTTCATTCTTAGAATTTTTTATTCCAAAAACACTTATTTATTTTGTTTCGCCGGTAAGTCAATTTCAAAGGTGTTTACGGTACCTTTTATCTAAATCAATGATTCATGGGATAAAAAACATACTTACAATGTGTGGTTGTCTTCTATGAATCTGTGAGATTGACGTGGAGGATTGAAATAGAAAGTCAAATTGAGTACACCGAATAAATTGAAGTGGAGGCAGATAATTGAATATATCAGTGAGAAATGGGATATATCAAAACAAGGAGGAGAAAAAAGGAGTAAAAGTACCTAGCCCAGATTTTTGAATATATCCTTGAGAAATGGGATAATTGAATATATCCGTGTGAGAAACGTACTTGGTCCAGATTTTTGCAGATTTTACGTATATTTTTATTCGGCTGGGTCCCTTCTGTCAGTTTTGATAAGGGAGTATAGTTACGTATTCCCTTTTGTTTCTAATTTAGCCGAAGCTTTCAATTCCAATCATTTAATTCGGCCCAGCTAAACTCCAATTGATTCGGCCCAATCAATTCATTTAAATCAAAGTTTATTTATTCACTTCAATCTAAACCGTGAGCATACTTCCAAATTTTCACGTGTCATCCTCCCATTTGTTCCACGTTTATTTGTTCCACGTGTCATCTTCCCATTTCACATCATCAATACCAGAAACTTCCCAAATTTGTCCCTACTGCCGGATCCTAAGATAAAACAAACCTTTACTCATCCTACCAAAACCATCAGCCCTACCCCACAAACCATTTTAACCCCACCTAGCCTCCCTTCCATTCTTGGCCCACACCCCTCACTCGCTCAAACATACCATAACAGACCTCCCAACTATACAAACGCTTCCACTTCACCTGGCCCCTCAGTCACCTCTCAGCCCCTATACTTTACCACCCATCACTTCCCAACTCCGCTACCACTCCCCCCGAAAATGAACCAAGCAGATGAGGAACTTATTAGGAAGTTTTCCCAACTGCACACGGCCTCTTCTAGTTCGGCCATAACGCTCGTCCTCCCCCACACGGCGGTAGAAACAAGGAACTGGACCCTCTGCTTGCGAGCCAAGGTATGCACCGACAAAATGGTCTTCGACAGTCATTTCGAGAAATTCATGCGTCGTGCTTGGGGAACCAAACCCTCAACGGTTTTCACTCCCACTGACCGCCACACTTACCTCATTGAGTTCTCGGATAAAGAGGATATGCTGCGTGTGCAAAATGAAGGGCCTTGGATATACCGCCAAGACATGGTGGCGATCTCCACTTGCTCATCGAAGGATCAACTTGCTCTGCCTATTGAATCAGTGGAGCTCTGGGTCCAATTTCATAACATTCAGGACGACTCCCTTACAGATGAGGGGATTCTCATGCTCACTTCCCAGGTGGGTACCCAAATCTCAGAGCTCATATGGGGGTTCATCAATGGCCTCCGGTTCTTCAAAACCAAGTTGTCCGTCATAATTTCAACCCCATTCAAGGATAGCATCAGGGTCAAACACCCAACAAGGGGTGATATTGTGATCTACCTTGTCTATGAAAAGCTAGGCCGCTTGTGTGATTTCTGCTGTTTGATAGCCCATGACCTTTCCACCTGTCCCGACAGGGCCCAGCTAATGAGGCTTACAAATGACCCTAAAAATAGCAGACGGTCTGAGCTTACTAACATCCTGAAACCTAACTTTGGGCCCTGGAGGCTTGGGCCAGAGCTACTTCCTATTTTCGGCTTACCACCTACCACTGCTAGACCGGGTGCTGGACATAAACGCCCACTCCAAGACCAATTCGTCTCCTCAAACCAGACTCCTCACCATCCATCTCCAACCACCATTCAGATCTCCTCCATTATCAATCCACCTACCACTTCTTCCCCTCTCTCTAATGACCAAACTCAAACCTCCACCAAAAGAGCCAAGGCGGCGAGGCCTCAATCGCCGCAGGGTTATCAATGAGTCTACTCTCCTGGAACTATCGCGGCAGTGGAGGGCCAGCGACAGTTCCAATGATCCGGCGTTACCTTCACAGCTCAGGGGCAGAAATCGCTTTCATCTCGGAAACCAAGTGTTCTGCGGAGGAGGCAAAAAAACGTGTAGCACGACTGCCCCTTAATAACTTCTAAATAGTCCCATCTAATGGCTGGGGAGGGGGATTATGGCTCCTCTGGAGCGATAATGTTTCGGTCTCGATTTTAGAATCTTCTCTTTTTTTCATTGTGGCTCGAGTTCGGCTGCAACCTAATAAACCTCCCTGGATCCTTTTTGGGATTTACGGGGATTGTGATGACAGAGAGAACACCTACATTTGGGGGCGCATTTCGCACTATGCCCAAACCGCAGGCATGCCACTGTGTGCAATAGGAGATTTCAATTGCATCCCTGACCCGTCTGACAAAGTGGGAGGGACCTCACAATTTAAGATGAAAAACAGAAAGTTTCGTGCATTTATCCGGCAGTCGGGGTTAATTGACCTAGGGCATTCGGGCCCAGCCTATACCTGGGCAAATAACCAGCGGGGTCGGCACCTTATACTCGAGCGGCTTAATAGGGGCCTGGCTATGCAGGACTGGGTAACTGCACATCCCAATGCAAAAGTTTTCCACTTGCCAAATTACCATAGCGACCATCTACCAATCTTATTACGACCTGAAACGCAACCTAAAATGGCACCAAAGAAGTTTAAGATTGAACAATGGTGGTCCCAGCACCCAGAATTCAAAGAGGTGTGTGAGAGGGCTGCTAAGGAAAGTTCGGCTTCATGGTCACACACCTGTGTTAGCCTCAGGAGGGAGATTAAGCACTGGAACTTTGCAAACAGAGACCCAAACTGCGAATTAAAGAAAATTGAAAAGGAGATGGAATCCCTCATTTGTCAGCTGCAAACGGATCGGGTACGGGACAGAATTAGGGATCTCCAAGTTGATTACCAAAGATATATTACGGCACAGGAGGCTTACGGGTTACAGCGCTCGAGATTGAATTGGAACCTACTCGGTGACCGTAATACGAAATTCTTTCACTCAACAACTATGGTACTCTATCAATGCGGCAACAATTCGAGCATCAGTTCCGGGTGCAGCGAGCGACTGGCGAAGAACAATATCTGGGCTGCCCAGTATCTGTCCAGGGTACCAACACTTTCGATTACATCATTGACAAGTTTGAAAAAAGGCTCAACCAATGGAAATCCAGGCTCCTAGCTCACGCAGGCAGACTGATCCTGTTGAAATCGGTACTAGAGAGCCTCCCAGTTTATGCTATGGGCACTGTCATTTTCCCACCTAAGATACTAGACAAACTCACAGCCATAATGCGCAATTTTTACTGGGGGGTGATAATGATACCAGGCGTTTAGCTTACGTGGCTTGGAGCAAGGTGACAACTCCTAAGGGTATGGGAGGTTTGGGCCTCGTAGCCTGAAGGAGATGAACTCAGCGTTGGTTATGAAAAACGCATGGAAAATAGCATCTGGCAGCAATTCCCCTTGGGTGCAAATTATCCGGGCAAAGTACTACCCGAGGTCATCTTTTCTGACTACAACCCGAACCCACCACTCAACCAAACTGTGGCGAAACCTCATCCAATCAAAGTCTATCCTCAAGAATCATCTCACCTGGAAGATCGGCACGGGCAAGGACATACCGGTTTTCTCCCAGCCATGGTTCCCGGATTGGCAGTCCTTCAGTGCTGACTCTAGTGCCCAGAGAAAGTTGACAGTATCTTCCCTCATACAACCGCACTCGGGCACATGGGACTTCCAAAAACTGCAGCTCCTGTTCGGCTTCCGGCAAGCTCTCTCCATATCAGCAACCATTCAAACAGCCCCTTTTACCGGGGCACCGGACACATTATTCTTCACTTTTGCGAAAAATGGGGCATTCTCAACCAAAAAAGGGTATCAGTTAATTAAAGGGGATCTCAATCTGGTTGCTGATAGGGCCTTTTGGAGGAAATTGTGGACGGGGTTGCAAATCATCCCAAAACTTCGCCTATTCCTCTGGCGAGGTGTCAATCAGGCGCTACCGGTACGGGGAGTGATAGGAGCCCGAATCAGGACGGTATCGCTTACTTGCCCATTGTGCGGTCTCCAAACAGAATCGGTTGAGCATGCTTTATTCTGGTGCCATTTCTCCAAGGAAGCCTGGCGAGCTTCGCCTCTACAAATCAATTCGGATATCTTCCAAGGCTCCTTCCGAGAAATACTGGACGAGGTATTCCATCAACCTGATAGAACTATCGCAACTTTTGTTTGCACAGCTTGGGCTATCTGGAGGGTACGCAATGACTTCATCATGGGAGGCAAACCCATTAACATGGCAACCTGCGCGCGCTACTATCAGGATACTCAGCTAGCCTGTCAATTGAATGAATTCGGGAATACCCCTGTCAGAAATGAGAGTCCTGTGACCCAACAGCAACAACGGCGCCAGATAACGCCTTCCCAAAATGTCTGTTATGTCGATGGGTCTTGGTCTGACAATGGTCATGCAGGCATTGGAGTACTACTGGTGACAAACGACGCTTGCATTAGATGGGTGTCAAGGAGGGTCCGAGCTATGAGCCCATCCCATGCGGAGGCAATGGCGGTTCTACTTGGATTTCAACAAATGCAACAGGTTCAGTGGTCAAATGGAACTGTGTTTTCGGACTCAATGGAGGTGGTTGACTCGCTCTCTCACAGGCAACCAATCGCACACGATTGGAGAGCATTCCAAGAGATATGGACAGCTTGGCTCTTACAACTGCTAATGGAGGGTAATTACAAGGTGGTTTACTGTATTAGACAGGACGAGCTTTTGAAAGCGGAGCATAGGTTAGCTAATGAAGGTAGAATTGAGGGGAGCGAAAGACTTGGATCTGGATTAGTTTTCCCTTAGTAACTTGAGGATATTTTGTCCAACGGCCTACGGGTCATGTAAGAAACCAAAAAAAAAAAAAAAATTCATAATTAAATGAGTAAGCCTAATCCTCTCCATTTACTCCTTAAATGGCATCCTCCATTTCTTGTTATTTTTTTTCTTTTCTTTTTAGCCCTTTTTTTTTATTATATTCTTTTTATTTCTAAATCCAACTTTTTAGGGTCAAACAGTTGTATTAGGTTTTCCATTCCATCATTAAGAAATTTATTGCATCTACAACAAACATCTTACCATATATTATTTCAATCCTATTTTATGAATTACAACGATAAAATACTTATTGCATCTATAAATTCAGTTTAAACAGATAAACTTAATTAAATATCTTACAAAATATACACAATGCATAAATTTTTATTCTCAAATAGTTATATATCCCTAACAATATATTTTTAAATTTACAAGTGATATTTATTTATTTTTTTACACAACAGAGAGCAACAAATTGAAAAAACAGTCGGTGTAGGGTAAGGCAACATTGATGCTTCCCTTAAAAAAACAGTCAGTGTTGGTGAACTTCTCAACACTGACGGTTTTATTAATAAAAGGGTCGGTGTAGGGTATGAGCAACATTGATGCTTCCATTAAAAAACAGTCACTATTGGTGAACTACTCAACACTGACGGTTTTATTAATAAAAGGGTTGGTGTAGGGTATGAGCAACACTGACGCTTCCCTTAAAAAACAGTCAATGTTGGTGAACTGCCAACACTGGCTGTTTTCTTAATAAAAGGGTCGGTGTAGGGTATGAGCAACACTGACGCTTCTATGAAAAAACAGTTAGTGTTGGTGAACTGCTCAACACTGACTGTTTTTAGAAGGGTCGGTGTTGCTCATACCCTACACTGACCCTTTTATTAAGAAAACAGTTAGTGTAAGTTCACTGACGATTGTTTACAATTTAACAGTCAGTGTTGAAGTTATTCTTATTTACGATTTTGCTACGCAGTCTCTACACGGACTGTTACATATTAAAACAGTCAGTGGTTGAGGGTCAGTGAAGGAGTTTTTTGTACTAGTGCACCATACCAAGAGCTATTAGAGCCAAAGAGCTACTAGAGACACCATAACCAAGAGCCGAAAGATTTCGTCTACCATAACAAAAACCAATAGCCTTTCTACCCGAAAGGTCACCATAACAATACAAAAAAAAAGGGAGAACCTACACCAAAATATATCAGTAACAACTCCAAAAGTGGGGTCGCTGATAAATAACCAAATATGTCAGTAACAACTCCAAACGTGAGGTCGCTAATCAGTAACCAATATATGTCAGTAAGAACTCCAAAAACGGAGTGGCTGACCCAATAACCGAAATAATCATTAATAACCTCGAAAGGGGTGGCTGATCAATAACAAACATATACTAGTAATAACCCAAAAAAAGGGGTGGTTGGTCCAATACCGATAACCAAGTTGTTGTTGGTAATACCTCAAATAATTGTACAAGAGCATGTACAATTAGAAAACCAATACCAATACCAATACAAATACCAAATGACCAAATAGAAGAAATTCCAATACAAATACAAAAGGTTATGAAAAATAAAAATTGATAAGTTGGTAATTGTACAATTACCTAAAAAAAGTAAAAGACCCATTGGATGCAAATAAATATACAAATAAAATACAATAGTGATGACACCGTTAGAAATTTTATTTTCTATTGCAGTAAATAAATGTTGAAACTAATATATATATGAGAATTTAGGGTTTAGGGTTTATTTTCTATTTTTTAAGATAGGTACAAAATCACTGTATCTGGACCGTTCAAAAACAGTGATTTTTTGCCTATCTAAAAAAATAGTAAAAAATTTTCAAAAAATCCCCAAGCATATTTTAGTATGGATATCATATTGAGCGATTCAGATTGACGGATTGGACTTTGAAAATGAAGATATACAATATGAGGTATAATGAGGTATGAAAGACATGAGGTATTGGAACCCTACACTATATATATATATATATATATATATATATATATAAAGAATTGTCGCTGCTCTTTCCGTTAATAATTTTATTTGAGCCGCTCCTCTTTTTTTTAATGAATTCAATGGAGCGAACCTTTCTTCTCCTCCCAACAATTTTTCCCTGCCATTGCTAGGGAATCTGTTCATACATGCCTCCAGCCCTCCACCCTTGCTTGCTAAGTTTCTCCTGTCTTTCTCCAAGTCTCTCTCTCTCTATCGTCTCCTGCTCTAAAAGCCACATCACGCTCCCTCTCTCAGAGCCCATCGCTCCTCTTACTGGCACATCACCACCACTCCACTCTCTCCGATTCTCCAGGTTGCGCCTTCTCTCTCTCTGATTAGAACTTGTCGGTGCGAAACAGAGATTGCATCCATTTACTCTTTTTTAAATTTGTTCAATTTATATGAATTAGAGATAAAGCAATTTTTTGTGACCTTTGAGGGGCTGATTTGAAATATTCTTATGGATTTCAAATCTTAAGAAGGCTGGTTGCTATGATGAACAGGATATTTTCTGACTGAAAACATGCCGACCTGTGTGCTGTTTTTTTTTGTGCTTATTTAATTTTCAAAATATGAAATTCAAACCTTGACCATAAATTATTGAAAATTCCTAAAATGGAATTTTTTTTTCGAGTGCATTCATATAAGTGTCTAGTATATGCCAATGCAACAGTTTAGTTATATTCAATTGACCTTTGAGAGTGCAATTGATATATTAAAAATACATTTGTTATACTCTTTTATTGATTTTAGGAACATATTTGTATTTGTGAAATATGTTTGTGCTTTATTAATACTTTATTCAAGAGAAAATAGTTTGAATATGGAGAAAAGGGCATTTTGGTCATCTGGTAGGCTGTTTGATGTTTGGTTATGTTCAATTTTGATTTAGAGACATGAAGAATTTAATTTGGGTTCATTCGGAGGTAGTTTGAGTTGATTTGGGTTTGAAATGAAGAAGTTATGGCTAAAAAGGACTGAAAAGGGCTTTTTTTGTAAAGCTTTATACTTTTCAGGGACCTATTTGCAAAGCTGGAAGGACTGGGGATGGTAATTTGGACTTTTGATAGGGTTTAGAGAGCAATTTGGGCTTCCAGGGGCTTGTTTGAAGAGGTTTTTAAGCAGCCAGGGACCTATTTACAAATATCTAGGGACTGCGCTGTAAAGAAACTTTGTCAAAGGGGCCTTTTTACAAATATTTTTTATTTGATGTCTCCTGGGCTTTAAGATTGTGATTTGGGCTTTGAGATTGGCGTCCTGGGCCTTTTAGATGTGTTAAATGGGCTTTAAGATTTGTGCTGAGTCTCAGGATTTGTGTAAGGCCTTAGATATGAATCATGAACTTTGAGATTCAATCACAGAATTCTGAGATGTGCACTGGGGCTTTGAGATTTGTTCAAAGGAGTTTTCATTTAATATGACAGATGGGTTCCCAACGCAGTGGGTCACCGGGTCATCGGGTCTTGGCATAGGCCCTTGGATCTATCTCTTGCATCAAGATTTGGATATTGGTTGAATGTTTTTGTTTTGGCGCCAGGATCGGATGACTCACGTTGCTTCAAGGTTTGTGCAAGCCAGATATTAATTGGGTTTGAAGTTCGGGTCAGGGTTCATCTCGGTTGTTACTC